>CAVLJG010000009.1:34022830-34040581 GCA_963669975.1 Acanthoscelides obtectus
TGGAGACGGACGAACTGTAAGCAGACAAGTAGGTATTGTCTTTTAGGCATCGGGCATTTATGTGCCAGGGGACGTAAGGGTCCTTTCGGCATCTTCATCGTACGTCAAACTTTTGGAAGATGGCGATCGTCAGATTTCTACCTACCTATATGCGCACAATATCATTATAGTTCCTCCGGGACCATATCCGTGGAACGATTTTTTGTGATATAAGACTTTGAAATTGGTACTAGAATATAAGCAAGGAGTGGGATACTCTAGAATGAGGGATGGCAGATTTTCAGATTGTGATTAAATTTATTGTTTGAATAAATCTCATTTCCATTGTTGTAGCTTTCAACAGGCAAAAGACTATCTTTCGGTAGTTTATGTGTTTGTTATATACAGGAACGCATACATGGAACAAAAAATACAAGTTTCGTCAATACGCTCTTCCTTTAGGTATAGTAACCTTTTTGTAATAACTATTTTAATATCACTAGTATCGAAAGCTGCGATTAATAGTGTTTATAAATTAATGTCTTAGGGGTGCGTAATTTAGAAATGTGATAAAAAAAGTGTGCATTCGTCATGTAAGTAGTAGTAGCAATAGTAGTCACTACTACTACTGGTGGATTAGTTTTCTCCATGACATGATAAGATGTCGCCAAGTTGTATTTTGTGTAGTTTCAATTTTCCCAATGAGAACAAAACTACACTAATACGTGACGGTACGTAGCTGTTACTGAAATTAGGTGCAATACATTATTGGCTGCACCTCAGCAAACGCAGCAGCTGCTGATACGTGAACTGAATACAAATCAAGTTTATGCAAATAGCGATAATTAAATGCATACATCACTCTATCAAAGGGGGTAAATTATGGATTGTTTACTCCATATGAGTACCCGAAGAGTATTTCCACTCTCCTACTTTAATTAAAACGTCTGTGAATAAATGAGTTAAGAGTGATGTCAAGTGGCAATCATACATGTAACTGGATCTTATTTAATTTTAATCGGTTTATGGCCCAGTTTTGCAATTCCCAAATGAAACCTTGTGTTAGCTATGAATTATTTTATTCAGGACGATTCGCAACCTTATTACTGCCAGCAGCATTTTGTGTTGACTCTTAACATTTTTCGTTTCTAGAAAAGCATATTGTTGCAGAAGACTCACGCCTCGTCTCCACAATGTTCATTACCTGGCAATAACTGAGCATAGTAGCAAGTTGAATGACTGAAGATTGTCCATGTTTGGCAATCGTTCAACACACAGCTACTATCAAACTTGGTATGAGACTCTTGTCGTTTCTATAAAAAATATATCAGAAGACTGCTGCCTCATCTCCACAATGTTCATTACCATGTCAATAGCTGCGCATGGTAACAAGTTGAATGACTAAACATTGTCCATGTTTGGCAATCGTTCACCATATAGAGTCTGTCAAACTTGTTATGAGCTTATAGGCATCGATTTGTCATATTGTTTGCTTGGTTTGAGTCTCAACGTGCAAATGCTTTGAAAAGTTGGTAACCACTTAGGCGAACGTCACAGGATCAGTATTCACTGTGATCCCTTAGTATTTATCACGGAATTTGATAATTGTTGATCGTGCAGGATGTCAGTAATTACTGATATGTAGGGCAACGTGGAAATTGACTGACACTGATGAAATAATCAGTAAATACTGCTTCAGGGGTATAACTGATCACTACTCATGATTACTACTTTAAGTAATAAGTATCGTCACAGTAATCGTGTGAGTGAAAAAGCAGTGCTAAGCGTTTGATTACAGCTTTTTAAGTTAATTCAAAGGTGGTCTCATTTGAACACAAAGCCGGAGCTGATAAACGCTCTTTAGGAGTAAGACTTATCTGTATGCGAATTTTGGTGGAACATGTCGGTATTCTGACTCATTATCATATAGGAAAAGAGGATAAGCGAAACGGCATGTCTTCATCCAAGGTAAAACAAAAAACGAAACAAACGTCTGGAACAAAGGATATTATTGAAATACTCTTGCAAAAGCCTGACAAAGCTTCACGGAGTTCTCTGTAATAAAGCGATTACCTCAGCGACCGTTCTAAGAAGCTTCTAGTTATACAAGAGCAATAATCCTATATACACGGAAAGTAAAAACAATAACGAGCAGAGCGCAAGAAATAGTCTGGACCGTTTGAAGTGCAATAGTGTTCGCCAGTCAAACTCCCGAGTAACTCCCAGGGGATTGCTCTTGTCGGCAATGGCACTGCTCGATGTTCCAGTTTATGTTTATGTATGGTTGATAGTTTATCCGAACTTCTCTCTGGTAATTATGTGTATAAATTATGAGGTTATTTCCTGTTTCCACTGCCGGTAGCGGAGATAACTCTCCTAATAGGAGTTGCATAATATGGTGGTGGCTGGGAGAGGGAGATTGATTAGGTGGCAATGGGGTCGCAAAAATAGCTTGATGGTATGAGAAGGAAATATTGGTCAATCACGATTATCTGAACTGTTTATCTGTCTCAGATTGGTCGATAGTCTATGAAATAAAGACACGGTTGTATGGTTCATATTGTCGCACGTCGGAATTCACAACACAAAGCGTGTAAGCGCAATATACTAGGCTCGAACTGCTTTAAAGACGTTTTTAATTGGCCCATTCAAGGTAATATTCTGTCAAGCAGATAGTGGTGATGATCATTATCCTGATACTGAGCTACAGTATTAGCTTCAAACCATCAAGGAGTCTTCAATTAACAAGAGCTCTTGAGTACAGACATCCAAACAAATGCCTGCATTGATTTGGACTGTCAGAAACTCTTTTTCAAAGAACCTAGTTGACAGCTTCCAATCCAGTCTTGCCTAATAATTATTGTTGACATGACGGTAAACAACTAAACAGCATCAAAGTAAACTACTTCACTATACAACTCAATGTTTTTCTGGACAAATGAAACCACATTTATTTAGAAATTATTTTCGGCGGTACTTTGAAAAATGCTTCCGTGGTGGCCAGAACGTTAGTAGGATGTAATTTCTGTACATGTTGCCAGAAAATTACTAGTGTTTCTGAATTATTCGTCCATGCAATCAAACTCAGCCAAAAACTCACTTTTTACCAAAACTAGAGGAATGGGATGACTATAGTAAAATTATTCGGAAGCATTAAGATGCAACAGCTAATCACTTGCGGTTTTTCTGATAATGCGAGACATAGGTCAAAAACAGTTAATTATTCTTACATTCCAACATGGGCTTGTTGACAAAAATGCTTTAAAGCAGGTACTGTGCGGCTTTTTATTACAGACCCACCAAACCGATGCCAAACATTGAACGAAATAGAGTTATAATAAGCATATTTTGACAAAACATGGTAATACTCCATTTCTCGAACAGCGAAACAAAGAAGAGCGTTTTCTTGTATTCCGTTTAGATCATACGAGTCTAAAATGTAACTAAGGACTAGTGTCGCCTGCTATCTATGTAAAGTAAAATATATTATGCCTTTTTTATCTGTCTAAAATTGAAGATATCCATAAGAGAGAGAATAAAAATAAAGTGCTCAAGCTCCGTTTAAAAAAGCGTAACGGGCTTTCCTTCTAACATACGGGTTCCACAAGAATCCTACTGGAAATTAGTCTTTCTTGAGCAACTTCCAGTTGACTCAGTCTAATTCAACGTAATCTTGACATCATGACAATCTGCTAATGCCTCACAAGACGGCATCCAGAGATACATTGGCGGCTTTAGAGTGCTAACTTGCTTTACCTAGGCAGCAGCGGTGGCCGCAGTGGTAGACTCTTCGGTCTCCTGATCAGTCACCGGGTGTGCGGGTTCGAATCCCGTCCGAAAAGAAATTTTTCTCTTGACTATGGATATCGCCCAAAGGTGGTAGACATTCGAACGCGGAGGTACTACTCGGCGGATTCCGTAGGCGGGGCCAGAATGTTCACATGTTGCATGCACACGTGTTCCCTCGCCAGAGTCCGTGTGGCGTCCCGTTTCCCTTGTATCCCCCTATAGCCCCACGGTACCCCATGGGTGTTTAGGCCTTAGGCATTCGTGGTAGCTGGAGTATAAACAAACATAAGATATAGCTTTGGCACAAATATAATGGTTGTTGGAAAATGCACTGCTCAATATTATTTTATTCCATCTAGAGTGCAGCAGTTTCCACAAAAAATGGGCAGCTATTTAGCACTTGATTAAGCATCATAGTTGCAAAATAGTACTGACATTTATACATTTTTGAGAAAATAGAGCAAGCTTTCCAAAAATATAATCGTCAACTGCCATTATTATAGAGAATCTGAGATTATAGGAGTCTTGCATTAAGTTTGGTTTCTCTATAAAGATCTAAAGGATCGCTGATTTATTATTAAAGAGTTTTGGCAATAACAAGTAGTGTATAAATGATTTTTAGAATAACTTTAAATCAGCTTGGTGGTAGCGTCTACGTATTTGCCAAATCTCTCGATTATGCTGAAAAAAATCCGTTCAGTTCTACGATACACAGCGTAGTTTAGGAAAAGCCTGTATCTGATGATGGCGAGACGAGTAGGACTTTTAAGTATCAGCTCCGTATAAGTCCAAACCAAATAATTCCTTAATTTCCATTCAGACAATTTACAAATTTCATTGACATTATTGGAACTGTCAGAATGTACTTACCATATAACCTTGTTTCAGGGGGAACTTGAACTAGCTAATATTTTTCATCGACGTATTATGGCTTGGTAAATTATTAAACAGTAAGAGCATTTTTACTAAGGTACTCCTGTATGGTGACGTCACACAGTGACCTCATTCTTCAGAAAGCAGCTCAGCGTTCCCCGGTCCCCGCATCTAGCCCCAACGCTGCAGAATAGGTAACATGACCCTGTTGCAGTGTCGAATTCACCCGTAGGGAATCTGGATGTAGGGGTGTGGGGTTGTTTTCATTGCAAAAAGTAGGTCAACGGAAACCGATCAAGTTGCAACTTGCCCAGAATATCGATACTCTGTCGAAAGATCTCTGCGTTCGGAAAATGTGTACTTAAAACTGTTCTTCTAAAATTGGGTTATGATGAGACTCGTCGTTACCTCGGTTTACATACATTACGTTACCGTAATTCTAGCAATGTTTATTTATCATTCCATTAGATCCAATCAGTTTGCTGAACAAAATTTACGATAATTATTTTGCTTCACATTTATAAGGAAAATGGCAAACCTATGTAGCTCAGATTCAAACTAATATCTCATAAAAATTTATTTGAGGTATTTTTTACTTTATCTAACAACGGCTTCAATCGATGAGAGAATGTTACAAGTTTCTGTAAATGCAAAGTGCGAATCCGCATTAATGACCTCACTCCTGTTATGACAAGGTATTTGAGCTTATGGCCAACTGCGGAACGAGCGACATCGACTGCTCTTACTTGTCAGTCATGGTGGTAACAGTTCGCAAGAGTGACGATACCGTAGATGCTCTTTTTCGCTGGAAAATTGAAACTGTCAGCGTTTTCCGCAAAATCAATGGTTATTCGTAATACTGAGGACTATAACTGTATGTAGGCCCTTAAAAGGAAAAAACAGTATCTTTCCTATCATTAAAATCATTAAGGCAGACGCTGCATAGGAATTAACTCCGCAATATATGAGTACTGGAGCTTAGCTTACCACACATTATGTAGGCTATTAACGTTTTAGTTGTATTTTCCATTGACTTATGGTTTCTAAAAATGATAGTTATTATGATTGTTAATTATTATATTATTCCACTGGAGATAGCAATATTACATGTTTGCTTCCAGGTTGCCATAAAGGTGATGGATGTGGCTGAAATTAAGGAGGACTATGTTGTTCGCAATCTCTACCGGGAAGCGAGAATAATGTCTAAATTGAATCATCCTTGCATTGCTGCACTATACCAGACCATGCAGGTGAGTTGACAGAACTTTTATAATTGTGGTAAGCTAAAATATTTTATTTAGGCACAGTAGTAGAAAGATTTTGAAACAATAACACTGATCAACAGCCAAAAAATATCCTAAATAAAATCAACAAAATATTACTATTTTTAATGTGCTAAAACCGGAATGAAACTTATTTTTTCAATATTAGTTCAAGTTTAGAGATACTGTAATTATATGTGTTCCTGCTATAACAGTGTTAATATACTGTAATTCACAAGAATGCACCTGCTACATTTTTATATTCGGCAAGGAAAGATGATGTAATCGGCATGATTGTGTTACTTTATACATACGTGTACATTATATTGTTTTATATTATCCATTTTTTCCTCAGTTGGCTGACAGCGTTCATGCAAGATGTCTCGAAAGTGTGTAAACAATCCAGATCAGTTTTGTTACGTGTGTGGTGATGTGACTTTTGCGTCTCAGAGACGGTCTATTACTCCACTAATAACAAAGGCATATCAGCGTTATTTCGGTTTTAAACTAGGTGATCAAGACAAACAGTGGGCACCCCACATCTGCTGTAATACATGTGCTTCAAGTCTGAGGAGCTGGTTAAATGGAAAAAAACGGTCTATGCGCTTTGCTGTCCCCATGGTTTGGAGAGAGCCTACAAATCATATTAATGATTGTTACTTTTGCATGGTACCTTGTGTTGGACAAGCCACAGGTATGTCCAAGAAAAAAAAATCGGTTATTAACTACCCAAACATACCATCTGCGATGAGACCTGTGCCTCACAGTGACGAAAATCCTATTCCAAAATCCCCAGAATCCTACACTTGCGAATCAGAAAACGAATCAGATCATGGCGATCGAGTGATTCGTCAGGAAGAAGATATGCCACCAACGTCAAGAGATCCTGATTTTATACCGAGCACGTCATGCCACCAACCGCACAAAATAACACAGTCAGAATTAAATGATCTTGTAAGAGATTGAGAACTTCCAAAATGTAAGGCAGAGTTACTTGGATCAAGACTGCAGCAGTGGAACTTGTTAGAAGACGATGTTTCGGTATGTTTTTCGTAAATGCTACAAAGACTTAGAACCATTTTTCATTATGGAGAATAACTTGGTTTTCTGCAGTAACATTAACGGCTTACTGGCGGCTTTAAATATAAACTATAACCCAGATGAATGGAGATTGTTTATAGACAGTTCAACATTGCGTTTAAAGGCAGTGTTATTGCATATTGGAAATATTTTACCATCTCTTCCTGTAGGGTATGCAGTTCACATGAAAGAATCATATGACAATATGAAGTACCTATTGACATGCATAAAATACGATGAGCACCAATGGCATATTTGTGGCGATTTGAAAGTTGTTGCACTTTTACTTGGGCTGCAGCTAGGCTACACAGTTTTGCTGTTTTTTGTGTGAATGGGACAGTTGGGCAAAGGCACTTCATTACACCAGACAAAACTGGCCTGTTCATCAATTCCTAGAGCCAGGTCAAAAAAATATACAGCATATGCCATTAGTAGATTCGAAAGAAATTTTATTACCACCACTGCATATCAAGTTGGGCCTAATGAAAACTTTGTCAAGGCATTAGATAGAGATGGGTCAGCTTTTCAATACCTGCGTCAGAAATTTCCAAGACTAAGTGAGGCAAAGGTTAAAGAAGGTATTTTTGTTGGGCCACAGATTCGAAATATTTTGAAAGATACACAGTTTGAAAATACTTTAACAGGTATTGAAAAAACTGCTTAGAATGATTTCCGTCTGGTGGTCACTAATTTCTTGGGAAATAGCAAAGCTGACAACTATAAAGCCCTTGTCAAAAATATGCTGTCATCGTATCAAAAGATGGGCTGTAATATGTCTCTTAAGATACATTTCCTAAACTCACACCTGGACTTTTTTCCTGACAATTGCGGAGCCGTAAGTGATGAGCACGGCGAACGTTTTCATCAGGATACTTCAACAATGGAAAAAAGGTACCAGGGAAAGTGGAATCCTTCCATGCTTGCAGACTACTGTTGGACTCTTGGTAGAAATTCTCCAGAAACGATCCATAAAAGAACAGCAAAAAGACAGCGCATATAGTGATTCTTATAAGTATATGAATCTTGTTACTTTTTTTAATATATCCTTAAAAATTAAAAGTTTTTTTTCTAAACCGCAACTAATTTTTTTATTTTATTGTCATTTTTGGATTCAGCGCCCCAAAATTAACAAAGAAGTGCACTTTTCCCACAAGATACAATTAAAAAACTAAAATTTGTTGTCCAGTGTAATTGAAAGTAACTAGTAATAGATAAACTCGAACAATAAATTAGTTCTAGTATTAAAATCCGAAGTATACGTTGACAAACTAGTGCAAGTAATTTTTGGTTGATTTTCTAATATTTCAATGCTACTGAACTTGATAGAAGAGGCAAATGATAGACGGTACTTTATTATATAAATAATTGTTGGTATTTTTGTCATTACAAGGTCAGTGTCCAATGTGCGATGACATTTTTCTTGAACGAAAGAAATGTCAAGATGTTCTAAACCCAGCAAATACATGTAAAATCAGTTAATCCAATCAAAATACATCTTTGATTCTGTAATTGGGTTTTCGAGCACCATTTATAATCTGTTTTTACAAAATGAAATGAAATTATGGATGACAGTACAGCTTGCCACCGGGTTTTTCCATCAGCTCGCTTCTAAATAAAAGAATGGATAGAACATGAACTCTAGGTGCGTCAGTGTAGCAAAACAGTTTCTTGGAATCATATTACGTGCTATGAGCATTTGTTGTTGAAGCTGCTATTGATTCTGAAAACCGAAAGGATCTCAGGACGTTAGCGTGTTAGGCGCATATTTATGATAACGTCGATACTGAAATTGGATACTATCACAGAAACGGGTATACCTCGCTGACAGCCCCGATAGCACGAAGCATTCATTTAATATTTATTCAATATTGAAGATATTTTTATCTTACTTAAGTATTTGTTTTCTTAAACAAATGTTTAATAAATATTTGTAATATAATATTTTTAATAATATTCACTCAATATCTTTTAAATATTTTAAATACAATATTTATTTTATAATATTCATTAAATATTTACTTTTCAATCAATGTAAAATATTAAATCTCCAATATTTAAAAAATATTCATCAAATATTTTCGGCTACGGCGCATGAGGCCTGAGGCGACCTGTTTCACGGACCCCATTTTGCTTGTGATTTTCACTATGATAGCGTGCTTCCTGTGTACCTCCAAGTGGTACATTATTTGAGTGTTTTTTGTGGAAAGAAGAAAAGGGTAAGTTTTTCGATAGTCACATAGCTTAATTGTCTGACTGGTAAACATTATTGTGCCAGTTGAGTATGAAGGTATTCACAGGACCTTAAATTACTAGCCTTGAAGTGTAACAGTTATTTGGTATTGGTGATTTATCTGAGAATGGATACGAAAATTATATTCATAACATCCTAATATATCTCAATTATTATCATAATTTTTGTCATAGTAGGGGGCAGATCAGCTGTAACTATTTTAAAATTTTTAATTTCAACAGCGACGTTCCAAAATTTTAACAGTCAAAAAAACTATATTCTGGTCCCTTGAATTATAATATAATATCATAAAATAGTTGTGGCTAAATTAGCTCTTACACAAAAAAGGTCACATTGCAACAAAATCAATAAGAGGTCTATTTCAAAAACCTTTCCTTTAAAAGTTAGTCAAAGGATCAAGTTGTACCCATGGACATTTTTCGTCAAGATATCTAAAATAGCATACCAAAAATCGCAAATATATATGAAGTATATATACTACAAATATCTATAATGAATATTTCATAAATATATAAGGAATATATTTATTGAATATAAAAAAATCTGTCGCAACAAATATTTAAGAAATATTTTTTTAAAATATTTAAGAAATATTTTTTTAAAATATTTAAGAAATATTTAATGCTATCGGGAATGAAAGCACTGGAATTATTAGGAACGCATCCATAAGATCTCAGCTATTGTGGGATCAGTATGGAACATTGTTTCAACATATTAGTACAATAATGGTTGTGAGAAACATGTAAAACACTACGAGCCTCAGTAACTGTAAGACAAAGTAAATTGTAAGGGTATATCAAGAAACTAATCACTCTGACTTAGAGCCTTCCAATGAATTTTGCGATTGTAAACATATTTCGGTGCAGTTGTTGGGCATACTCGTACATTCAAATATTAATCCGGTGATAAAAATTCGGTCTGCAGTTGCCTGGTTGGTAACTGAAACCTTGTTACATTCAGTAACAGTTTGATTACCATGCCGCCGCTTTTTCTTTTGCTCCCTTTACAAGAACTGATTTGCGATAACATTTTTTTGACCTCCAGATCTGTAGTGTATCGAGGCTTAGGGTGTGAAATTACTTCTGATATCACGTACAAGTACAAACTCAGGTTTTCTGCCTATCTAGTTAGTGTTCGTGAAGGTCTCCTGTCATCTATAAATCGCCTCGTCAGCTTGGGTGACAGACTGAGGAAATACTATCAACCATCAGGGACAGCTGTTCTCCCTTCTGCTTCGGTCCCCCAATAAGAGCCAAATATGGCCTTAGGCAGACTACCATCTTGCCGATGGAATTTCATCGGCAGCGACATCAATGCCTCATTAACACCCAAAAGGTTCACGATTCTTCCAAGACAAATAGTGGACGTATCGCAAGCTTCTTAAAATATGTTCGGGCAAATGTCTAGCAAAAATTTAAAACATTTCTATTTTCTGACAACATTAATTCCTGAAACCAAATCACAATATAAAGCATTAAAAAAATAATATCTGAAACTAGTATCCGATACAAAAAGAAGCTATTATCAGAGCAAAATTGTACAGTTAAAAAACGTATCGCTAGCTACTTAGAGTGTGGTATCAGATTTAACAGGTAATAAAAAACAGTCACACAATATTTAGTTAGAGATAATAGGATACTTTGTAAAAGCCTTGAAGAGATTGCAGATAAGATAAACTTAAGCTTTAGGGATTTTTCAAAATCCGTGGAAAAAATGAATAAACAACCAATTCTAGAAATTTAAGTCACTATCTAGGTCAAGAATATCATCATGATTTACTTTTCAATCCTTGCACCAATTAGGGATTTTTGAGTTGATACATAAAAAGTTGAAAAACAACATGACATCTGGACCTGATGGAATTTCAAAGTTCCTAGTAAAAAGAGCATTAAGATATATATACCAAACCACTTGTAACCAGTAACTGTGACTTTTTGTTTTTCAAAGATATTTGAAAACTGTTTTTCAGAGAGATTACATTCACACATTGTCAAGAATAACATAGTAACTCATAAACAACATGGTTTCTGTAATAATAGTTCCACCACTACAGTGATATAGTCATTTTAGTCATGAAATATTCTTGAAAAAACTACATGATTACGGAATTACTTTCAGTTCTCTCACGCGAATCAAATCTTTTTTGAAAAACAGGTCACAACATGTTTACTTTATTGCACAATTATGTTTCAGAAATAAAGCACGTCCAATCTTCATGCGTTGATATTGATATGGGAGTTCCCCAAGGATCGATATAAGGGCCTCTTTTATTTATACTGTATATAAATGATTTGGGTGAACTGTTCAATGGTCAAGTAAATTTTACATTGCATACAGACGATAATTTCAGATCCTCATGGTATTGGTCACTAAGTTAAATGACATTTTGAAGTATCTTGAAAAATTGTTTGCAAAAAAATCAATTATATTTAAACTCAGAGAAAACTATTGTAGCAAGATTTCACAATGTACAAAAGAAGTTAGATCGCATGAATATCAGGTTAAATAACAAACAGATCAAGTTCCATTACGACACTAAATTTTTGGGAGTATATTTAGATGAATATTGTAGATGTATTTATATGCCAGAAAAGAGTGATCAGAAGCATTGCTTAAGTAAATAGTATGCATAGTTGTAGGGAAATGTTTAAAATATATAGAATTCTTACTTTGCCTGGTTTAGGGTGTCCGTTAATTATATGCGAATATTTAAGGGTGCGAATCTACATGAAAAATTAATGTTAGTTTGCACTATAAACTATGGTACAAAAATGTTTCCTTACAAAACCTTATATTTTCAGAACCGCTCCAGATGTCTGATATTTAGTATGTAGTGAGAATAATTAATAAAGTTGTATATTTTCAATGCAAAAATAATATCTGCTTTAACAGTGGCGTGCGTACGGGTATTGACTTTTATATTTTTAAGAAAAAAACCGTTCTATTGTCTAGCTTGCAAAATTATAATTAATTAATTAATTTTTTATTCTATCACAAGCTGCAACTATTCTTTCTCTTAACTCCTCCATAGTGTTAATGGGACTTAATAACTGACTTTATCTGAATCAAACCTTATACCAAAGAAAAGCTTATAGAAAATTTAATCCGAACTCGCACAAGTATACAGGGTGATGCATTTGAAAGTTTTGAGAAAAAGTACAATTCAAGTGTTTGACCATCATGTATGAGCAAAAATTAATATTCGAAAAAGTAACAGATAAGATAAAAGCTGAGGTATGTAAGTTTATTTGATACAAAATTCAGCATTCCATATTCCAAAATGGCGGATTGAGGGTTGCCGAAGTGGACGGTTTTTTCTGGACAACCACCTTACATATCAGTAACTAATTACCAAAACCCCATTTTAGGCATTCTATTTGAAAAATCACAACCTTGTGATATGTAGGGTCGAAATTAGGAAACCCTGTAAAATGGCCAATATTCTAGAAATGTGCGCTAAATTGTCATGTATACATTCCATAAATAGATTTTCCCAAAATGTATTTGTTTATGTGTAATATTTCGTCCACGCATGGATGGGCCACACTGTATATACAGGGTGTTAATAAAGTAAATAGACAAACTTCAGAAGGTGATTCTTTGCAAAATTTTAAGATGAGAAGCTTGTATAAACATAGGTGCAGAAATGCTTCATTTTCAAGATACAGGGTGTTAAACTTTTTTTAAAATCGGTTTTTTCCTAAATATCTTAATAAACTTGTAGTCGATTTTGTTCAAATTCAGCAGTAGTATTAAGGGCAGTGAGAGGCTGATTTAGCTATTATCACATTGAAATCATCAAATCCAGTGGCGTAACGAATCTTTGACAAAAACTTATGCTCCAATGACTTTTTCCAATTTTTCTATTTTTTGTCGAATTTAGCAGCTCAAAATACCACTTTTCTATTTCTTCAGTTTCTTGCATATCTGGCTTCGTATGCCAGATAAAAAATAAAAAGCACTTTATTGCATGTTTTGATAATTAAGTTACACGAAAGTCGTCTTTTGAATTTTTGCTCAGTTTATACCTGCTTTCGATACAACAAATAAACATAAAATATTTACATAACGTTATGTATTGTTGCAATATCTTGCCAGTGGCGTTGCACAGTTTTCAGGAGACAAAAAAGCTGTATTCTTAGCTCCTTCGAAAAAAATTGAGAAATTGATAAAGGTCAGTAGGGCCCAATTTTTGGTCAACGATATTGCTTAAGAACACTTCAAATAATATAGCCAGATTTGTTTGAGTAGCAATTGTTTTTTCCTTTCATGGCGCTCTTATTTTTTATTTTCAAAATATTGCTGTTCATTACGTTATGCGATTATTAGATATAGTTTAGGTTGTTTTATCGGAAATAGTTTTAAATATGTGCGAAAGAAATTAAGAGATGACTTTCGTCTAATCTTGATTTGGTGGTTTCAATATTTTATTATGTTATTGTCCCAGGGACATGCAATAAAGGTCTTTTATTTTTATCTAGCAACTGAAGCGAGATAAAAAAAATTCGGCAAACAAAAAAGTTGTAGTTTTAGCTGCTCAATTCGAAAAAAAAAAGAAAAATTGAAAAAAGTGGCGCACAATTTTTTGCTAAGATTGGTTATGGTGTTTTTCGGCATCCCACTGGACTTTATAATTTCAAACTATTTGGGGCTTTATTAGTCCCTCACTGCCCTTAATACCACTGCTAAATTTGAACAAAATCGACTGAAGTTTACCAAGATATTAAAGAAAAACGAATTCTTTTAAAAAGGTTTGACACCCTGTATCTTGAAATGGAGCATTTCTGGACCTATGTTTATATGAACTTTTCATCTTAGAATTACTCATTACTCCTGGAGTTTGTCTACGTACTTAAATAACACCCTGTATATGTCGCTTAGTGTTTGTTAACGTTGCGATCAGTTAGAACTTGTACTACTAAAATTTTAGAGCGTATACCTACCCACCAATGAGGTATGCATCCTCCTATGCAGTATATCTTTCGACATGCTCTGCAGCATGTATGGTGATCATGTCCAACACATCAGACATCGAGTTGGCGGTCGGTTGGCATAGTTGCTCAGGTCTCCCTCCTTTGCGAACAAGCAGCTTCCTCCAGCACCTCCCAGCCTTCCTTGTATGAGGCCTAAGGGTACTGTATATACTACGCTACACAGCATTGCAACTTCAAAGGCATAAGAGTATCGCATATGGCAATCGCGCAACCTATCTCATCATGCAGAGCATCCGGCAGCTCACAGTAACTTCGGCTGCCAAGAGACCAATAAAATGTATACATTGCAAACGGCTAAGCAACTTTAGCCACCTGATATGGTTATAACAGTAATCCAGAAAATCTAGCGAAAATCGAATTAAATTTCTGGGGGCATTGTGAGCATTGTTCTTTGTTAAAAAACTTGTGAAGAGGGTTACTGATTGAGAATATGGGTCGAGCTAGAAACAAATGTTCCGGCTCAATTGTTTGCTCGGTAAGAATAGGGTTAAAAATCAATATTTATTTTTTTCATTGGGTTAGTCTATGGCTGCCTCCTTCTATTAGCCTTGAAATACTCACAAATTGAATTCTTGAATGAATAATTCTACTACAGATGTGACAATTTCCTTGATCACCCCTATTCGCACGACACTGACCTCTAACCCTATGACAATAAATGCTCTGACACGTTATAAAAGCTCAATGAACGGCAAAATCAAAAAGTCTTAGATTTCTGTTTTTATTGGTCTTTTTCAAAGAAAATGTTTTTAAAAAAAATCTGTAATACAAGTCGTACGATTGTAGGCTGGTGCTTCTTGTAAAGAAGGTCTTGTAGCTGAACCATAGTAAAACAGGGCTATGCTACCGGAATCTAAAAAATTATTCTTAATTTAAATCGCTAAAACTGACAATGCAATGCAAGTGCGGAAATAACTGCGTTGCGTGATCAACACTTTTCTACAAGTATTGTTAATGAAATGTATATACACCTTCGGAAAAACCATTATTATACATTATGATGAGGAAGAGAGATGGAAATATACAAAAGTATGTAGGTTGCGTGGAAGACAGCTCGATTGCAGGATCCTATCTGGCAGCGTCGGAGTGTGACGGACAACGGGGTAAAGTAGAAGAGTGATAAAGAGAGATGGGCAGAGACGGGCGCTGGCGCCTGCCGCTTAGACGGATGCGCTCAACAAATGCGATTTGTTTCTCCCATTCGCAGAGTTGCCGATACCAATTATGTCATATTTCTAAGAAATCTAAGTCGACCCAAATTTCGGGAAAAATAGCTGCGGATTCCACATAAGAGTATTCCAAAAATGAAAAAAGTTCAAACTATTAAAATTGTAATTAATGTTTCATGGTTCAAATCATATTTTTCATGTTTGTGTATTGTTTGTATAAATGATTTTGTAATCCCTATTCTTGTTGCCAGTAGAGATACAACAGTATTGAGAGAAATCATGGACCGGTAGATAGGGCTACAACTACCATATGACCATCAAATAGTAGTGATAAACAGGGTTTGTTTATAGCACAGTTGCCTGGTGTGGCGAATTTGCGCCAAAGGTGCGATTTGACAACTTTGAAGGACAACTATAACGGGTACTATGGTGCCCGGTATTTTGGAATCTGGCAATACCTGATGATTCCTAACGTTTATTACGCCAGATTGTTTGCTGACTTGCGCAGTACAACATGACAATCAACGTGACTGAGCACCTGGTAACCCCGTTTAAGTTTTATATTTACAGAGCTTGGGGCAGTTAGGTATCTAGGTCACATTTTTTAATGTATTTCGAGAATCCGTAATGTTGAGTAAATACTAGATCACGTTTCTTGCTTAGTTGCTGAAAATTCTACAATAGACGTACAATTTGAGAAACAGAGATTTGGTGACGACAAAATCGTAAAATATAACGCATTTTCGTAAAATAATTTCTTTGTTGAAAAGACTGTGGCTTGATAACCCATTGAACGAGTATAGTGTCCCGCTCCGCTTTGAATATTCGAAACACTATACTCCAGAAGCATTCAGCTTCAATGTTATCTGTGTTATCTTTATTAAGTTCTAACGTCTAGGCCATGCTGATTAAAAGCTTGAATGAATCAACACTTAACTCTAAATTCCCCACAATTCGGGAAGCTCTACTCAAATTGGCAACACAGCGTATCTGCCTATTATTCTCATTCGTGATACAGTCTGCGGTCTGCTGCAAATTTCAGTATGCGTTGAGTCGACAGAAGAAGTACAGTAGATGCGCGCATTACGCACCAGTTCGATTGGACGTCCTGTGAACCGATTTCGGTGATTTCGAGATTTCACGAAATCACCTAAATCGCTCTACTTATTTTTATGAATGGATAATTGGTTTTGTAGCAATAAAGGTTGCGTCTCATAACAAAAATAAGAAGATACCCACTCTAACAAAAAATAGTACACTCTTAAAAATGTGTAACGAAAATAAAAAGATATTCTAACAAAAAATAAGTTCTCAAAAATAAAACGCAATAATGAACAAAATGTTTCAATGGTCCTTCACAGCTGGGGCTCAAAACGTCTCCTTCATATCAATGAATCTCAAGAGGGTAGAAGGCTGTATTTGCCCGAGCGCTTCAACGATTTTCACCTGTAGGTTATGCAAATTGTCTGCTCTCATTGAAAGTGTAAACAGTACTTTTCACATAACCCCACAAGAAAAAATCATTGGGCGCTAGATCGGGTGATCTAGGAGGCCATTTTATTGTTCCGTTACCGCCAATAATCCGGTGGCCGAACACACTTTCAAGGTAAGTGTGTACGATCGCCGCATTTGCGGGAATTGGATCTTGTTGGAACCAAATATTAGCGAGATCAATGCCAAGCTGCCTAATTGCAGGAACAATCTGCGTCTGTAGTAACGCCAAATATTTTGCAGCCGTAAGAGTTCCATCAATAAAGAACGGTCCGATAATGTTATTACCTAGAATTCCTGCCACACATTCAGTTTCTGTGGATACTGCGTGCGGACGGAATACTGAGGTGTTTATTTTCCGAGACCAATACCGAACGACTGAAGGATTGTGATGACCGTGGAGAGGGAATGTGGATTCATCAGTAAACAAAATGTTACCAATAAAACTTCCATCCCTGTTCGCCTTCTCCATGACCGTTTCACAAAACTCCATTCGACGGTATTTGTCTAAAGGAAATATTTCTTGAACCGTTCCAACCTTGAAGCTATGATAGCCGTTGCGATGCAAAATATTTCTTGTTGTTCTGGGTGTGAGATCGGCTATTGGTACCATTTCAGCAATTTTTCTGCTTGAGCATGGCTCAGATACTCTGCAGTGGCACAAACAGCAGTTTCGATCTGCCTCCCTTTTCTCGCTAATTTTTGGTTTCCAACCTTCAGGTGTGCAGCTATGGCACTTATGTAAGCAGCCCACCCTCTTGAATTTTTCGTAGGTATTTATAACCGTTGCGTGAGACGGAATTGGCCGATCTGGGAAGCGTACCGCAAATAATTCAACAACCCGCGCGTGCTGAATTATTCTG
>CAVLJG010000009.1:34656511-34771774 GCA_963669975.1 Acanthoscelides obtectus
TAAGATATCGATGCTGCATATCTCTGCCAAACATACTCTAAAATTCCAAAACAGCTCATACGAGACAACTGTAACATTATAGTACTATTTAAGCAGGATGAAATTAATCTAAAACATATTTGATGAGCATGTATCTCCAGATGTTACTTTTGATGAATTCAAAAAGATGTGTTCGTAATGTTGGGCAGAAAAGTACGGTACGTTAGTTATTGTTAAAGACTTTCCTCTTAATTATGGTCGATACAGAGTAGGATTTGATAAGTACATAAAATTGTAGGCTTATCATGTACGCCATCATTCAGTAACATGATGTCAAAGGACCAAGTTGCCGTTGCTAGTCATAAAAGAAAGATCGCAGAACTTGCTCGAGCTATACGTAAAAAGTATCTTACTTTAAAGTTAGGTAGAACTGCAGAAGATGAATCTATTAGAAAACTTTTCAAACCAATATCTGAACCTCTTAAGCAAATAGCTAAGACTCAGCAGCATCCTTCATTTATTATTAAAAAGAGGAAAAATTGAAACATGATGATGATGATGATGTATTCACACAGAACCCAAACTATCTCAATTTAGAAGACGTGGCTTCAACTGATGAACAAGGTAATGTACCGCCGAGACCTGAAACACCACCACCACCACTACCTGAAGAAATGCGTCCTGCTGATATTTCACAAGAAGCAATAGAGGAATACTTAGATCAATATCCCCAATAAGCCATAATTATTTACAAGATTTTTGGACATAAAACGATAAAATTGATAAAAATTATGGACCTATATATACCGACAACATTGGTTGGATGTTAGGTAAACGCCGAATTAAATTTGATAGAGCGACTGGCCAAATACAGATATTACCTGAGGGGACAAACTTAGCAGGTACATGGTTTCGTGGCACACCTGGGCTGTATCAACTTTTATTCTATAATGACCCAAACTATGCAGATGCAGATTTACAACCCTATAAAAATCTATTGCAAAGTACCGGTGTTCATTTAGATTCGCTTGGACGCCTAAAAGGTTCGACAGGATTTAAATATAATCACATTATTAAGCCTCTCTTTAAAGATGTGCAGAAAAATAAAGGTACAATTGTCACACGATCAACATCTACAAAAATACGTAGTCCACTTAGTCGATCATTAACAAGATCCACTCCCTCAACAACAACAACAACAACAACATCATCAACATCAAAACCGCCAACAGGAAAAGGTATCGGTGATTACTTGACATACAACGAGGAACCAATCGAATACGTGTACTGGGATGATCCCAATGAATTAATCGATCGACTTCAACTCCTTATGGCATCTCAGGAAGCTGGCAATACGTCGCATGATAATGAAATAGTAGCCATCCTCAACGAGCTGAAAGAAGCTAATATAATACAGTAATCTAGTTCCTTGGTCTTTCATTTACACGATGAGTCTTGATAAATTCGGACGTCGCTTTGATAAACAAAAGACAGTTCCGTATATGCGTACACCGCCAAAGTTAACACTACCCCATACTTCTGATGGAAATGTTGACTTCAAGAACGTAAAGTTGTGTAATATAAAAGATCCCACAGATAATTCAGATGCGGCAACTAAAAACTACGTAGATACTTCAGTGATTGATTTGAAAAAAATAACAGCAAAAACAGATCAAATAACAGAGTTTATTTCGAGAAATCCGCCTACTTCTGGTAAACATATGGCAACAAAAAAATATGTAGATGACTCTATTGCAAATATAACAACAAGAATAGAACAGGAGTTGGCTACAATTAAGTCTCATACCGATTTGACTCCAATACGGAAAAATATCATTGATTTATCCTCTGAATTACAACTTTTGCAAGGACGCACATCATATATATCATTGAAAACATTTGATCTTGCTAAGCGTATAAAGCCGATGGAACAACAATTTAAAGCGTTAAAACATGATGACGTACGCCAAGGAGAAGCTACAACTAGTTAACGAGCTGCACAAGCCTGCTCGAAAAAATTATCTAAGACGACGTACCATCATTAAAGGCTTAGACGATTTATGGCAGACGGACTTGGCTGAAATGCGACCTTATGCTCATCAAAATAAAAATTTCAAATTAATTCTCGTCGTAATCGATTCTTTTTCCAAGTTTATGTGGACTAGACCGTTAAAGACAAAGACGGGTGAGGAGATAACTCGTGCGTTTTCGGATATCCTCGCACATACGGAACGTACACCGAAAAATCTACAATCTGATCAAGGTAAAGAATTTTACAATAGTAAATTTCAAACTTTAATGAAGAAGCATGATATTAATCATTATAGTACATATAGCATCAAGAAAGCGGCCATTGCTGAAAGAGCCATAAGGACGTTGAAAAATAAACTTTACAAATACTTTAGCTTAATGGGATCGTATAAATGGATTGATACGTATATTACAAAGCATTACCAATGAATACAATGGAACACGTCATCAAACCATCGGATGTAAACCATCACAAATTAATAAATCCAACGAAAAATGTATCTTAAATCGAAAATATACTCATTTAAAAATCGCGGGCCCGCGTAAGTTTAAAGTTGGTGACATTGTACGCATCAGCAAAACCAAAATGCTATTCGACAAGGGATACGTTCCAAGTTGGACAACGGAATTATTTAAAGTTACTAAAATTAATATTACCAACCCTGCAACGTACATGCTCGAAGATATGCAAGGTGCACCGATCAAAGGAGCCTTTTATGACGAAGAATTACAGAAAACAGCCAATCCAGATGTTTATTTAGTTGAAAAAGTTTTACGTCGTAAAGGTAAAAAAATGTACGTCAAATGGCTTGGCCTTGATGCAAAACATAATAGTTGGATTGACAATGATGCGATCGTCTAGGTGTATGGAGTGGGGGGGTTTCTGCTAAAAGTGAGTTCTCAGTCGGTTGCAGTCAGTCAGTCAGTCAGGCAGCTAGTAAAAAAAAATGGATACCAGTGCTAGTGGTTCAAGTTGCAGCGAGTTTGACCTCACCAGCAGCTCACACGAATCATCTGTAAACTACGACCGTGAGCTGGATGCTATTCTGGAAAGGTACGAAGAAGCGGCCAAGAACGAGGACCATTATCTGCGGTACACGCAGTTTCCAAATGGATCATACCAAATTGGATGCAGTCTAAGCCCAGCGAGATCATTTACTCCTGCTGTAATTGTGTGGAACTCATCACGGTTGAAACTATCTTTCAGTTCCTATGAGTGGGAACAATTAATCACCCAGCTCAATGTGGTAACGGTGAAGGAGACGGAGGAGGAGGAGGAGAAGGACCTTCCTGACAAGTATGATCCTGTCGAAATCGAGTGCGGTGACTATTGCAGAATTCGACGACTAATCTATGATAGTACGAAAATACTCGAAATAACCAAGCACAACATTAGTTTCTACCTCTCAGAAATGGACGTGAACGCTCTTTTAGAAGCAAATAATGAACTTTTAGTACCGTATAGGTCTATGCTAGAAACTGTTGAATTTCCAAGCTATTATTTTAATGCGCTTAAGATTGTTCGAGCTAGTTTTAATGATCAAAATTATACGTTTTCAGATGCTATTCAAAAATTGTATACATTTAAGCTCGTAGGCTGTACTTTACAACATATAGCGTTAGGGCAACATATATTTTTCTATAGACATAGGATCGCTAATGATCTTGAACGATTTTAATAAAGTTTTTGTAAAAATGCATATCTGTCGTTTCATTATGATATACGTCACGTAACGTGACACGTGACGTGACGTGACACGTGACGCACGTGACGTGACACGTGACGCACGTGACTTGACACGTGACGCACGTGACGTGATACGTGACGCACGTGACGTGATACGTGACGCACGTGACGTGCACACTTTGTTCAAAAATACCAAAAAGATGTCTTGATAGCCCGAAGAACCGCGCCACAACATCAGAAGTAATGTTAGTATTATGTGTGTGCGTGTTTTTTTTTGTTTTTGAACACGCTAAGTTTTGAACTCCAACCACGCACTAACATTGCTTCTGATGTTGCACACCTCTGACGACTCAAGCTATCAGGACATCTTGTTGTTGTGAACTCTTCTTACTAGAAAAATCTAACGAAATCAATAAAACATTTTTTTATAAATATTCATTTATTAAATCTAATTACATACATGTTTGAAAAAAAATATATATATATAAATGTTAGTACTACATACATGTTTGAAAAAAAAATATATATATATAAATGTTAGTACAATAGATAGAGAGAAACTGGGGGGCGGATGAACGCTTTTTATATATTTTTTTTGTAATTTGTTTGCTGTGATGTTTTTTTTTAAAACTCAATATCGCTGTCTACATCAGATTCATCAAATCGGATTCGGATGTTATTTCTAGACCTATCATGTAAGGCATCTCTGCAAGATTCCTGGTCTTTTAGTTCAAACACTACGCTTTTAAAGCAGCTGTGACACCAATTATACTTTTTTTGGTATACGTTCAAAATAATGTCATGTGCATCGTGAACCTCGTGAGAATGGTCATAGCAGGCAAATAAACGTTTATTTAAAGTTTTATGTATTTCTTTAAATTTAGATAAACAATTTTTACATACGTGTAGGTAATATTGGTCCAGCCAATATCCACTTGTCCATAGACAGTAACTAGAATAATCTTCAAAAACATAACCCCAATATGATTTTCCTAATATAGTGTGAATTAAATTTGGATCTATTTCTTTGTGACATCTAATAAAGTTAATTCCTGTATATGAAGAATCAAGATCATTTTTGGCTTCTTTAATCATAGCGTGCCATTTATATAAAGGAAATTGTTTCACAATTTCCGTAGTTAATTTCCATGGTAGTGGAGACTGCTCCATGAATTCTACTGCTGATGTTATTGATTCGCAAATTTTTCTAACAGCTAACTCTGATAATGTTGGGGCATTCATCTATAACAAAAAAAAAAAAAACGCTATTATAAGATACTGTAATGCCCCCACGGAAGTGTGTCAAAACTGTTCGGAATTAAATAACGTTTGTCGTCATACGGACTTAAACTAATTTTTGACTGTTCAACAGAATATACGTTGTGTGCATACGACCTGATACAGCGTTGTGTAGCTGTTTTTTCCTTAAATTCTTTCAAACATTCAACATAATCCTCAAATGCAATTTTATTTTTAACAACATTGTACTTAACCCCTTTAGATTTTTTAACCACCTTCCCACCCTGCACCTTGTAACTATACATTTTGCTTCGAAGTCCAACAAAATGTGTCATAATTTTACCGTTATTTTCATCTTTCATTAGACCCGGCACCTTTTTGTTCTTACGCAGTATTTTATATATGTTATTTTCAGGATAATCCGAAGTATCAAATTTACTGGAATCAGCTTTAATGATCTCCTCATATGCATCCTCACATTGCAATTCGTAGATAAAACTGACTGTACATGAGCTTACACCTTTCTGCACCCATTTTTGGTAGCATATAGGTGTAATGAAAATCATACATGACTAGTTTCGATAGGTCTAGAATTGCCTGCCCTACATACAGAGGTTTGTTAAACGTTATTTCAGCCTTGTTCAATTCGATAACCACCAGATTTTCCTCTAAAATTGTGCGACTGTGGAACCGAAAACTCGAAATCAAGTTTGCTGCCCCATAGCGACCACCCCAAGATTTAACGATTTTACATACGCGGTGCTTACGTATATTTTCCATGGTCTTACCGAATACTGCATTATTCATTAATTTAAAAAGATTTTTTTCGAAATCATCCTGGGCTGCAGCCCTACATCGAGTATTCAACTCGATGTAGGGTTTCAGCCAGGCTGCTTGTTTAAATTGTAAAATTTTATGGATTTTCGTTAACTTTAACCCATTAGCTAGCATTTGTTTTAAATTTTTATAGTGAACCGTGTACTCTTTTTTATCCGTAAGTGTTGTCATTAATTTCGGCAATTTTACCCCGCCGTCGCTGGGTGGTACGCTACGTTCTGCCGCAAACGGAAAATCTTTGTGTTTATCGTGCAGTTCTTGTGGGTACGATAGATCGACTTGTAGCACGTACCCTACGTCAGAGTCGTCGGGTATTGACATCACATCAAACGATGTTACATCATCTACCCATTTGAACCCTCCGTAGGGTAAGGGTTGCTGCATAGCATTCCCATATAAGTTATTCACATCCAGGTACATAAGGTACTTGGACGGCTTTTCAGGATCATATTCGGGCATATATTTATTGTTGGCCTCCGAAAATCGGTTGCTACACACCGAAATTCCACCTCTTATAGCATTTTCGTAAAACATCACCATATCTAGATCCTTTAGTAGTTCTAACTTACACCCAGTGTATTTGAGCATACAGTCCCACGTATATCCGGGCATTGTATAGTACCACGCAGGATCCAGACCATAGGTGGAGAAACATTTTTTACGCAATTGCTCAAAAACGTCGGCAAGAAGCAGAATATCTGTTTTTAAATATATATCAGAATACTCTCCTAATGTTTTAATGTTAAACTGTTGCCAAACAGATTGCGCATGAGCATACTTCTCGTCACTTACACTTTCATCGTTTAATTTATTGTAAAATTTTTCAATTGGGGGCAAAGTCGTTTCATTTAATTTTTTCAACGAATCAATGTAATCGTAACAGAAAACTCCTTTCTGTGTTAACAATTTGAATTTATCTTCATCTAAATTTTGAAATTCCCTTTGTAAAATTTTCTTTTCTGATTCTGCTAAAATTGAAGCTAATTCATCAAGAGAAGCCCCCATAAATCGAAAAGAGTCTATAAACCGCAATTTAATGTTATTTTCATCTGAGTGCAGCGTAAAGGAGATGTATTTATCTTTGTTGATGGGAAGTAGACTTAAGCGACCTTTTTTACATAAATTCGAAATCATAAAGTGACTATCGTACCCACTTAAATTATGGAATATAACCGGCACAACAAACAATTTTCTAAAGTTCAGATTGCATGCTTGGTGTGCGTAACCTCTGAACTCTCCACTGAAATGGTTGTAATCTCTAACGATTATGTCTTTTTTTGTTTTTGAAAATCTCTTACCGCAAATATGACATGATGTTGCCTTACATGTGTCTAATTTTTCAATCATAGGTACGCTTGTTTTTATTTTTGAGTTTACAAATTGCGCAACACCAGCCATACGATTTGCAAACCAATCCATACAATCTGCACCTCGATAGCTCTCGAAATAAGAAAGGCTATCATCATAGCTGCATTTTACATAGAAACCAGCACTATACGGAACGTGTTTTTGATATTTTATGGTTTTAGTTAAATTTACGACGCTACTCTCTTTATGATTTTCTAATTGACATTCAAAATCTGCATAAACAACAAAAGGAGTATTTTGTTGGTATGTAAAGTTTTTAAATTCAACGCAGCTCTCTATAGGAAGGTTAATTTTATATTTATTAAATTTAGAACACAGTTTTTCATGTTCAACTAATTTATTTTGCTGATGGAAATAGTTCAGACATCTATCGCAAATAAATTTTTTCTCACGATGTTTATTTAACTGGCTACTAATAAGACGCGAAAGATTTTTAATCCAACAATAGTGATATTTAATTTCATCGATTGAATCATTATCTTCATTTGCTGGCGCTGGTGGAGGGGCATCATAATCATTTAAACGCGGATAATATTTATTTTGAGCTAAAAGTAAATTAACATGCGTATCCCGTTTATTTTCCGTTAATCTTGCTGGTACTACTATGTAAAATGATTTTTTTTCTGTTTCAATCAATTCTAAAGCGTAAACATTGACTGAAATATTATTCATCTTTTCAAATTTTGAAATTTTTGTTAGCAGCATAGGACTATCTAAATTTTCTGTTTGTAAAACGTCAGTAAAGTGTGGATATGAGGAGGTTAGTTCTGCATGTCGTTTATTGCTAGGAGTCCGAAGAGCGCTTACAATGGCCCAGTAAAAGCAATTTTGATCTATATTTTTAATGTTTATACAAGCATTTTTCCTTATAATCGGTTCTGGTAGTCTAATATAAGATGAACCGTTTCCCAATTGATATTTACTGATATTAACAACTAAGGAAATAATTTTATTTAACGCAAATCCCGAATCTTTTTCAGCAAATTCCGATAATTCGTTTAAAAGTTTATCTTTAACATATATCTTAAACCACTCGTCTATTTGAGTTGATGTATCAATAATATGATTTTTAGTATTAATATATTTAATTCCCAAAATTTCATTATCCCCCGATTTCCTAATAAACTCCCCGCAAAATGTTGTATTTACTTTGAGCGCACAATGGGTGTTCAAAATATTCCTAATTTTCCTTTTAAAAACAACTACACAATCTGCTAAAAATTGATTCAAATCCTTATGACGCAAATTAGCTATGGAACCGGTTTTTATTCTACTTTGAAAGCTCGATTCTACATTTTCCCATCTAACCCTCTGACCCAATGTTAAGTGAAGTCCTGCCCCAATATGTCTAGTTAAAATCAACTTTCTAAAATGTTTAAAATGCCCCAAATTTGTTTCTACTTTTCTACAGGTCCCTACAGATAATTTATTTTGCCTTCTACTACGAATTACCCGTTTACATAATCTAATTTGTTTTTCTATTCGTTTCAGCCACACTTCCGCGTCTCTGATTGTAAAATTATCAAATAAAATTTTCCGTAGACTAACAATTGATAGTAGAACACCGTCTGTTTGTTTGATGATCTTTTTAACCTTATTTGAAGACATTTGAAAAGACGACATTTTTTTTTCAAGCAAACACATTACTCAAAAATATATAAAAATGCTCACCCTGTCCTCCTGTTCTCTGCTTTGTTAATTTTCCACTATTTTGAATGATGCTAGCGGTCGGCTTTTCCCTACGTCCACTTCCCCTTGCAAGATGATCGAGTATTTTCCGTGACAAAGTTCGTCGATGACCGGCTGGTACGTTTCCGTCACCCGCTGTGGTAGAAATAGCACTTCCGGTCCTAAATCTAGTAGCACGGCTTCCCCAAATTTCGACTTGACCACTTTAGCTGCTTGGATTGCAAATGGTGTCCCAACTGGTAGGTCCTTTAATTTTCTGATAGGTTTGCGGTCTACAATCGAAGACGCAGCATTAATTTTTGATAAATCCATCTATAAAAAAAATTGAGTCGTCTAACTATTTTGAAGCATAACACGAAAAAAAACAGTTGCACTTAGAGACATAAAAAAGAAAAATATTAAATAAAATAGCACTTACTTTTTTTAAAATTTTCGCTCTCTCGTCTCTCTCGAAGCACTAATTGTACTGCGGTCGTTGTTGCAGCTTGCAGCGTTGTGCGTTGAGTGTGAAACAATGATGACTATTGCATGCGCTCGCTCAATATAAGTACGTGGTTGAGATGACACACGCGTGCATGAGATAATTGTATCGTAAATATGCATATTATATGCATCATATTCTCAGTACCATTTTTATCGAGAAAACAACATTCATTGCGGTTGCAGTATTTTTTATATAATTTCTTAGTAATACATGAATGTATCGTTTGTCCGGCGGAAATTCCAATTACAAGTTGCACATGAGAGTAGAATTTTAGAAATATAGAAATTCGTGTATGATTATTGTATATTTGCTGCCTAATTTTTTTTTTCAGTCAAGATTTTGATTGGGGGGTAAACGAATTTATATTTGCTATCTGAGATTTTTGACATCATTCTCTATCAAGATGTTGATGTGGGTAGACGTATTATTTTTTATTTCAACTTTCACATACGTGCTTTGCAACGATTTCTCCGAAAAAGACGCTATAGTATACCTAACTCAATATGAACATATCATTGATAATACAACAGATCTCTCTACTTTGCTAACTAACTTGCAAGAAAAGTATAATTTACCAGTGGATGGATTGTTGAATAATGCAACAATTGAATTTATGAATCGTCCGCGTTGTCAATACAGTGATGCCGAATTTAGAGCAAGTTTTCCATTTCGGAAACATGACCTGAAATGGTATTTCCCTCGAAACACACCTGCGGCCCAAAAAGATGCAGAAATGGCTTTTCAGATGTGGCAAAATGTTTCAAACTTAACATTTACAATGGTTACCAATCCCACTCTATATCCTCCTGATATTACTATAACCATGGTTAGCAAGACTCATTATTTTAGAGCAAACTGTATGGGTAATGATGAATGTCCATTGACATTAGATGATGCTGGCGGCGTTTTAGGACATGCATACTTTCCTGACTCTAGCGGCACCTGTAGAGAAATCCATTTAGATATAAATGAACGCTGGTATTTTGGAAATAATCCTAATATACCCAAAAATCAAACTAGTTTTCTTATGGTGTTGGTTCATGAAATTGGACATGCTCTCGGCATAGCACATAGTGCTTCTCCGAATGCTATTATGTTTGCCTTCTATCAGCATGAGATTCGTGGTCTAGATGTTGATGATATAAATGCAGTACAATATCTATATGGGAGAAAACACAAATATGATTCAATCCCAAAGTCTACCACCGCATCAGCAATACCAAAAACAACAACAACTATAAGATCTACAACTCGTAAGCAGCCGATCCTCAAAAATTTGTGTGATATTATTCCAGATTTTATGTTTTTAGCCATTGCTCCAGAGTTTTCAAATTACCGATTATATATTGCACATGATAAGTTTATATGGAAACTAGACTTAAACGAAATGATTATCCCATCTCAGCCTGAACTTCTTGTCGATTATGTTCCTACAGAATTACGTCAATACACTTTACAACATATTTTCCAATCAACAAACGGTGACTTGATTACCATTGTGTCTCCAAACAAATATTTCTCAGCATCATTCCCTACCATTAAATTTCTTGATAATTTTTCAATTGATATACCCGATAGGGCTCGAATCAATGCTATTTTTCAATCAAACGCAGGACGGTCCTATACCTTTTATAATAATATGTCATATATAGAATTTTCTAACGATTTTACTGATGTGTTGAACAGAGGACGGATAAGAGACATATTTCCTGGGTTACCTGAAGATATTTCTCTCGCATTTCGATGGATTGATGGCCATATTTACTTTTTCCGTCACGCAACTTACTATAAATTTAATGAATTTACAAGAAAAGTTGTTGCGACCGGACCATTTCATTGGACTCTATTTGGAGTACCATGCCCCAGCGAGGATTTGTTACATCAACTAAAAACTCTGTTATCTAAACTTGTATCTGTATATCATTAAAAAATACATTTTTCAGAAAGCTATGTTTATTTCGTATTCAGCCTGTTGTCAAACAAAAAAAAAACATTCGGTTCCTTCGACTCCCCACCCCCCCACCATCATTCTACTACATAAAGTCTGTGTATCAGCACTAGCAGTGCTACAGTATCAATCATTCAAACCAGTCGCAAGCAATTGTTTTGTTCAAAAAGAGGTAAAAAATGGTAAAACCAAAAATAACCAGCGAGGAGGCTCATTACGAGGCTTTTAGGGAAAAAATTAAAAAACAACCAGAACTGAACCGTGAAATACATAATTTGATTCTTGTCTGTCATGAACCAAATCAGTTGTCGAAGAATGATTTGAGTCGATTAGTATCAACATCTAAAGTACTCCCTGATAATTACAAGAATCACTTAAAACAATCATTCAATCTACCTGCACGACCAGAACACAGCGATATTGATTCAGACGACACTGTAGGCAACTGAAAATTTCATACACACACACACACACACACCAATCAGCCTTATTGTTATATATACTATATGTTTCAATAAAATATCCATTATACTATTTTCATTTTGAACGGTATCATCCTGTATAATAATAACAGTACATCGTATACAGGTTATGAGACATTCTGACCGACCGACCGACCAGAGGAGCCCACCACGCTATTTAGGTCACGCCTTGCTATATACGATTTAACGATATACCGTCGGTCCATCGATCCGCTATTTTTCGATGCACCCCTGTATACACGTTGCCCCCCGTAATCCACGCCAACACCAGACAGGTGCGACATCTGGCCATCTATGCGCGAGATGCCCAACCCATCAATGGCAGCTGTCCAATGACACATAGATTCCGTTTGGTTTGTACAGCGCCAAACAAATCGGCGCCATCTATGCGCGAGATGCCCAACTCATCAATGACAGGTGTCCAATGACACATAGATTCCGTTAGGTTTGTACACCGCCAAACAAATCGGCGCCATCTATGCGCGAGATGCTCAACCCATCAATGACAGGTGTCCAATGACGTATGACAGATGACGTGTAACGCCATCTATGCGTGAGATGCCCAATGACGCATGACAGGTGTCCAATGACACACAGATTCCGTTTGGTTTGACAGCGCCATCTAGCGGCGGAATCCCCAACTCATGAATTTCGATTACAGATTCCGTCCAACAACCTATCAATGGCGCGCGACGCCAGCGCCTCTGGTGGCGGATTTTAGAACTACTGAGATCTAATCCCCATAGACCATCTACTGTTGTGCAACGATTATTAACTGTTATAGATCATCCAATCTTATTTAGAATGTGTGATACTATAGATTTAAGTCCAAGAACCATGTCTCTTTAATTGCTATTTTTTTTTCAGCGTTTCCTGTAATTGGGTTTCACCTGTTGGAAATAAATAAATAAATAAATAAAACGGTGGTCACAACACACCCGTTAATTGCTATGCTGTTTTCAATTAAAATGCTGCAAGTGCATTGCTTTGGATCTGAAAGGCGAGAAATACTACCTCAGATGCCTAATCGACCTAGAAATAACTAAAATTGATCGTATCTATGAGATTCTGAACTCAAATACTCTGTAACTCTCGTATTTCAAACATTCACCAGAATTTTAATTTTATCTTATTATAGTACTTGAATTTTCTCTAGAAGTTATAAAATTTGGAATTTTTGTTTAAAATCCATTGTCCAATGTTTAATTTGTATTATTTTTATATGAGCAGCACTTTCTACTTCAAATCTAGAGTAGAACACACGCAAACTTTTGTTTTTAATGTGACCGCAGTGCAGCAGCACCTTCATTTTTATGTATTGTTTTGTGTCTCAGTATGTTTAACTATAAATTTTAAGTGAATGTTGCGACTATACACCTCTATGAAAATAATAACCTAAATACCTAAAGATGAGTGAATTTGAATAAAACAATTGTTAAAATTTTTAAATATTTAAATGCAAAAATCTCATATATACGATCGACTAGGAGCTTTAGTTACCTCCCTTTATAGTACCGAAAATCCCCTTTATAGGTCCCTGTCTACATTTTTATCGACCTCGTACAACTCTTGCCTTTTCCGAGGTTTCAATGGTAATGATTCAATTTGGAACACCAGGTACCTATATCGGATACAGCTGGAATACCCCACTATATAGCAACCTATCCAACTGCCTGATTTATTTACGAAACATTCCATTATCCCGTAATCTACCAAACCGCATGTTAATGGATACATTTTTCCGCGACATTAACCGGGAACTTCGGAAAAAAAATCGTCAGCCGTCCGCGGTGAATCGATGCCGAGTACCGAGGCACAGAGGCGTAGTATAGTTATACCATAGACAAGTGGTTCTCAAGCCTGCCTGTTAGATTGAAGGCGAAACCGTAACGCTAAAGGATTGGGAGTGATATAAGTGGAGAAAATTCCTAGCTTCGACCACATTAAGCATACTTAACGGGAAAAAGTTACTCCAAAGTATTACCTGTCAGCCAAATCTTGAACCCAAGTACTCCTGATGTCTGTTCCGGAATTTTTCAAGAGAACCAAAGGTCTGCTCGTTGTTATCAACAAGGTGAAGGAAATTTGTTTCTATTGGTAGAAAACATTCTAAAGATGACTCTCAAAAACAAAACTAGGCTTGGAGGGATTTGAAAACGTTACAGTGATCGCGGCAGAACTTCGAGCGAAAAAGAAGGAATTCCAAATCGTCCCCATGCCCCATTTTTGTATATTTCGAAATGAGTATTGCTTGCAGTATTTGTCTCAGGGACCGAAATATATCGATTTCAGTTTTTAATAGGTCCATTCATGGTTGGTAATTTTTGCCTTCCAACCAGATTTCTGTGCTTCTCGGCTGAGGAACATCAAGACATCTAAGCAAGTACAGTGCATCTGATATAATCATGGACATAAAATGAAAGAATAAGTAATATCCTTCTGAATAATTTTATAGGATTTTGTATTTCTACTGATACATCTGCGAGGGAATCGTATGGTGATGGTGACATAGGTTACGTTCAACTTAAACTAGACGATAAAATCTGCCCAGTAAAATATAACATATGTCTTGAAGATAAGGTACGCTCCACTCAAAACACAGTGTTGCGTATATTTATTTCCATGGCTTTCATGGGGTCTTTGTGGATGTGTTTATACATGCTCGAACGATACAATAATGATAATGGCCATATTTTTCATGTAAACTATTAGAAGTCATAATATCCCATGTTTGTGTCGCCAGTGAAACCGCACATTATTTCACAACGGTGACCATCATGGTTGACCACATAACACTTTTGAAAACGTGGGACAGAAAACCACAGGATATGTTTCAGATGTTACATTATTAGAAGTCATGCTCACTTAAACAAAATGTCAACTAGCCTATTGATACTAAATTAATGATGAAATGCAATCAAACGACTTTGTGGAAGAACCTGTTCTTTGTCCTGGTTCCTGGTCACTTTAGGTTCCGTCATACAGAAAAAAAAAACACTTTTGTCCCGCAGAATCCAAGTAACAAGAATAGCATTTAGTTAAGCATTTTTTATCAAGCTTTCTGAGGTAACCCACATTATTCACAATTCTTGAAGGTACTTGTCATTTAGGTATACTCTCATAATATATTAATATCTGGTATATGATGAGTTTATTCAACTCTTTTCTGTAAACAATATTGTACTGAGTTATATATAGACAAATGGCTGTTTTGTTGGCCGCCTAAAATGGGAACACTGCAAAGGTACACATAACATTTAGTGTTGTATGGATTAAAAGGTGCGGACTGGTTAAGCCAATGATAAGTAACGAAATAACTACACTAGCCTTAAAACATCATTAAGGGTTAAAACTCCCATGAGACACATGTAGCGCCGCACCTGTTCACATGCCGTATTTTTATCCGCTCGTTTTGTTTTGTTGCTTTTTATACGATTTTAGCTTGGCGGAAGAAGTATGGGAGGCAGAGCGATATGCGGAGACGAGATTTAGCGAGCATGTTACAGATACGGATTCTAAATTATCGCGGATTAATTATTCGCAAACTGAAACTCTCTAGGGCATACCGGATATCCATCAGCGTATCGAGTATTGCACATCGCAACGGAATAAAGTACGGACACCTATTGTTTCTCGCATATTGTTTTCTTTTCGTTTTTAAAATTAATCTTTATCTTCCCGATGAAATATTACACTGATTTATTTCCATGACTTGTGCAGATAGTGTTATGGTACGATGTCCAAATGATCATGATCAATTAGAGGGTGATTAAAGCGCAGAACATTCTTGTTATACAGAAAGTGGAGAATGGCTCGCCCTATTCACAGAAAATGTCGAGGCAGATGATTCGCACGCTGATATCTACAATATCTACAAAGGGTAGTCAAAAAACAGTTTTTTCGCTTGTTCTTGCGGATTAGATTCCGACCTTGACCAAAAAACCTAAAAAGGATCCCCAGGCTTCAATTTAATCTTTATGGTATATCAAAAGAGGCTCTACTGTCTGTTGTTTGAGAACATTTAAAAACTACTCCTATACAGTTTTTCCAAATCTCAAGTTCCCCCTACTTTCTGAGATTATTTTACATACATTAGTTGTTTTGTATACAAAAATAAAGCACAAAATGTTGGCCGTCTGAAACTACCCCTAAGTGTCACAAAACTGGTGGAAGGAATGAAAAAACATGTGGAAGCAGCATAGACAGTTGTAGCTTTAGAGTAGGTCTAATGACTCAGAGGTAGTATATACTCCACATTTAGCCCTTTTCAGATACTTAAGGGTAGTTATTCGAACTAAAGTTATCTACTAACCATTAAAAAAATAATATTATAATATTATAAGATTGGACGCACTTAGGGGTAGTTCCGCACGATTGCCCTTGGTGCGAGGTGTCATCTCGCATAGACAACATAATGTATGTATGTATGTATAACACAATGATATTGATGCTTACGGTTTCACTAGAGTATAGAACTCTTCAATATTGTATGGTTCCATTTCGCATATATATATATATATATATATTTATGAATGGTTTTTCTTAATACAGGGGGTGCTAAAATGAATTGAAGATGTTGAGGTAAAACATTCTAAAGCTTCAGTGCAGAGTAATGTGGACATTTTTCGGTAGAATGTAGCTTATGTGATGGGTAGATGTATTTCTGACTTTTGCGAGTATTGCAACTGTGGTTGAAGACGTTTTTTCCAAACTTTTCTTTATGGTTAAAGATAGATAGTAGAGTGTTATAAATATAAATTCCCGGCAATGTTAATAAGCTGTTGACTTTAAATATGCTTCTACATGACTCTCTATTGGCTGCGGAGCTATTACCCCAAATTGTTATTTAATAAGACATAATAGAATACGCTAGCCCATAGTAGGTACTCTGGACAGCTTACAAGGGCAGATGACAAGTGAGTACTCGTAGCGCATAGCATGCTTGACTGAGTTTTGAAGCCATACCCTCAATGTGCTTGTCAAACTTAAGACAGCTATCGTATGTGACACTTAGGAGGCTTGTATCGCTTGCAACACATAGAGGTTCATTAATTAAGGGTAGTGCTTTGGTGGCATGGCTTCACTAAAATACGACACAACACGTTTTTTATATGTTGAATACTAACTTATTCACCAGCACCCAGTTTTGAATATGGTTTATTTGGGTCTCTATCAAGATTAGGATATCATACGATCCTTTATTTGGTATCAGAATAGTTATATCACCTGAGAGATGAAACTTACATCTTGCACCTTTTTCGTGGTGGTGGATATATTATTAATATAAATAATAAACAATGTTGGGCCCAGTACACGTATACTGCCTTGAAGAACACCAGTATTAAATGTCCGAGGACTAGATGTTATTCGTTTCCCTGATTTGTTCATAATTACTTTCTGTCTTCTATTACAGAGATATGATTTAAGCCAGTAGTACGCATTCCCTCGAATGCCATATTTATATAATTTATTTAGCAATATTTCGTGATCAATGCAATCAAATGATTTTGATAGGTCCACAAAAAAACCACATGCTGCTCCTTTATTCTCTCGGTACCATTTTGAATGTTTCTGGGAATTCCCCTTCACTAAGGGATGTGTGATTGGAGCTAAAAATATCTTTTTATTTTTTAGTTCTAGGTCGCATTCTTAACTCAAATTTGGTTGTTTTGAGAGGAGTTTTGGAGCAGCTTCGATAGAGCTTTTATTGAAATGGTTGGCTAAAGCATTTACATCATTATGTACCGGTAAGACAAACTGATCTGACGATGTTTTGTGTCTGCTAGTTAGTTCTCGCACTGCATTCCTAATTCATTTAACTCTATTGCCATGATTATTTACTTTGTTTAAATAGTATTGCGATTTTGAATCTTTTAAGAGTTCTTCATATATCTGATTGTAATATCTTTATATTTTATGTCGTTTTGGGAAATCATTTGAAGAGCATTCACCCTGTACCTGGGTCGATCCAATTGTGGCGGTAATCCAAGGAGGTTTCTTGCATTTCGCAGCTTGCTTTTCTATCTTCAGAAGAAAATAGTAAATGAAACTGGTTTTTATTATCTGAGAAAATATATCCCACTTTTTGTTTACGTTGACACTACTACAACTTTCGTTCCATGATGCTGATTTTAGATCTTGTAGAAAACTATTTATATGTTAGTCAGAAAACACTCTAATCAATTTGGATTAATGGTCGATATTGGTATTGAGCGAAAAGAGGGTATGTTGCCCTTTGTGGTCAGAAAAAAGTGTATCAATAATTTTAGACTGAAAGTTCACATCTGTGTTAATGAAAATGTGGCCCAAACATGATGGAATCGTTCTTCACTCTAGTGAAATCGGTAATAGTTGGTTTCAAACCGTAGGAATGAATTATGTCACTATAGGCTGATGATTTAATATTTGTCGCCAACAGCTTTACATTAAAATCGCCAGCTATGACACATTTCTGTTCTTCATTACTAATTTTTGAAATTCTGGAAACTGGTGAGCGTTATCCTTCCACGATTGTAGAGGAAATCCCCAAACATTATCTCAAAATCTGAGAAACTCAACGGTTGCAGCTTCTGTCACCATTTTTACCTATATTCTGATTTTTCATCCCCTTAAGGCATTAAGGGGTGGTTCTAGACGACTTGGTGAGCGTTAATTTCTAATATCTATAGAAGTAAACTTCATAAATTATCTCTAAAACTGGCGGATCTCAAACGTTACACCTTTTGAAGTTCTTACCTGTTTTTTCACCAGCTTCACCCCCTTGGGTCTAGTTCTCGCTGACAAAAGTCCATGAGGTTCTCTTATCCAAATCGATTAATTTATGTCAAATGATTTCAGAAATAAAGGAAAACTTAAGATTTGGAAAAAGGGTTGGACTCCAGAGTCATTTCAACCTCTAAATGGAGTAATTCCTGAATGTTTTCAACAAAGAAAAATCAGTGACTCATTTGGTTTTAGACAGAGATTCAATGTTTGGAAAACCTCTTTAGGTTTATTTCCAGCAAACCAGTTAGCAATGGGACGGTAACTTCGTGTGTTTCCATCATTGAAATGGGTTAAAGGGCCAAAATGAAAAAAATAAGAAAGCATTCAGGGCGGCCTTTTTTAAACGACCACGATTTGGATCACGTGACGTGATTTTTCTCTATACTCCTACAGAAGCCTAATAATGTCTTGCATTCAAATTGAGGGGACACAACTGCACAACTGACCTTCGTGGCTGCTCTTAGACTAGTTCTACCAGTTGTATACTTATTTTGCCATGAGCATTGCTTTTATTCCCGCTTCTTCATAGAGTCTGGTAGTTTTACTTAGAAGAGTTTTGGGAAGCTTTGCAGAGTATGCAGATACCTTCGTTTTGACTAGTTGTCGCAAAATTTTCATATTCCTAACTCGTGACTTTTCCGCTCATACCGCCACATTGGAAAATAGTGTGTTTTTACAACATTTCTGTTCCAAACCTTTCCACGACAACAGTAGCTACAATTATATTGTACTAACGAGAATTTCCTACAATTAGTTTATTGAACATGTTACAGAATGTAACCCGTAAGCAAAACCGTTTCGTCGGGTTACGGTAACCGAATTCGTATCACTTTGCCATTTAAAAAAATTTATTCAAGGATGCATACCAATCATGCACAACCGACATAACACGCGCGTAGAACAGGCGATTCGTTACGAAACCTCGGTAAGGGCTGATTTTGGATTTGCACGCAGCTGTGGCTCTTTTTGTGACGTTGTCAGTTGTCTTTCGTGGATTCCCAGTATGTATTCAAAAGCATAGCATGGAATACAAGGCGTAAACAGACGATTTGTCAAAAAATAAATAGTCTCAGCGCAAAAGCACGGCAAAGCTTGCCCTGATAGAATTACAGAGGGGATCGTTCATTGCTTCAATGATTTGATTGGTTTGTCTAGAATGTTTCAAGAAAGTTTTAAGAAAACTGATAGTATGGATCCAGATTTACAAGCTTTTACTTTGCTACTGCCTATATTTGCCCTTACCGCTAGGATGTAAGGAAAATGGTGACTAAAAAAGTAATTTGACCATGTTTTTGAGTCGAGTTCTTATTTGGAGAAAATAGCTCTACAGAGAAATCCAAATATCACTGATCAGGTAACGTGTACTAGAGAGGAGCGTGATAAACGTGCAATACGTGTGTTAAAAAAAGTGCGTCGATGGCAACGTGACAAGCCGCAGCTGCGTCCGTGGCCTCGTCACTCGGGTTGCTAGCCAACGTGGTGTTTCTATCTCTTTCTTACTTACGTATCGCATGCGACTCGCGCTTGTCTATCATACACATTGCGACAACAGTGATAAATTGATTTATCTGTAAACATAATGACAGGGCACCTCATTTTGTGTATATTCCTGCCATTACTACTATACATGTCCCATAACCTTGCAGTCCAGACATCATCTTTAACATAAATAAACTTGGTATCCAAATTCAGTACGGACAGGTAAACACTGCCTGCAATATTCCACCGTCCAATATCGCTTAATGCAGCTTGGTAATATCGGGCCCTACCCAGAAATATCAACAGCTCGGCGCGGCTTGCATAAGACGTGTCGTCGTCCTGTGATGTTCATCCATCTATTGCGTGTGTATGTGTCTGGTTGTCAACCGAGTGAAAAATACGTCCGTCCATCCTGTCTGTATGTCCGTCCTGCTGTATATTTGCACAATTTGTTAAGGACTGGGAATTCACTGGTCAGGTCAGTGGCAGAGCAAGCCATGGTTCAACCATAGCTATCCAATTTTCTTACCACTTACTTTCTGTCTTTGACCGCTTTGTCGATCAAATCTTGAAAGGTGGTGACTGCAAAGTTAGAAATGGTGGATGCTCAGCTTCCCCCATTTCTATGGGGTCCATTAATAAACCACCCTAATGGGAAGCCAAGTGTCGAAAAGACAACCCAAGTTCATTTGAAACAATCTAAAAGGGAAAAAACGATGTTGCAGTACACAAATTTTCATTTCTACTAAATAAATCTTAAAGATAATGACTCCTCGCTCTAAAAAACAGTTTGACCTTTTTGGCAAAGATATTCCAATACGTTTGCAGTATAATGGCACCTAAAGCTGCAGACTTGTTTATCAATAAATACTTTAAGCAGCATTACTTTTTCAAAGCTACGTTGAGGCTTAGCTAGTACTTGTGCCATAGAAAAACTGGAATCACTGGTTGTCGTTCTTTTTGTATATTATTTACCGGTAATGCTTCTCCAAAATTCCTAGAGATAGGGTACGAGGTGGTCTTAAACAATGATAATTTAGCAACTTAGTTTGTTTCCAGCTTCAATGCTTCACTTACATTTGCTTATTTTATGCTCCCAAAAAACCTACAAAACCATCCATTGTGGTCTCATTTTCTCTAACGAGCAGTGGTAAATATCTCACAAGCAGATCAAGTCCCCCACGAATCTATCGATATTATATATTTCCTCACTACACAAACACGCAGTTTTTCAATATCTCAGATAACCAATAATCGATGTGAATTTATAAAATAGTAGAAATATAAGGTTTTTTGATTTCTCCACACTAAAAACTAATCAGGCATTCGAGAAACGTTAAAATTTAAATCAAGAGCATGATTTCGAATCTCTCAAAAAGTGGTGAGTGCTCCTTAAAAAAATTCCTTTACTCCATTAAACTTTATCGGAAGGTCGACAAACACATAAAAAACAGATTTTTGACCTTAGATGCACCGGATTTAAAAAAATCGGATTAACTTATTATATTGCAGATCAAATTCACTAAAGTGCAATTGTAACTGGTTACGCGTATCAAGCTACTGACGACAGACAAACTAGAGGAAATGAGAGGTTCTTAGTAGACAGAAAATGTCTTAAAGGTTTTATTACAGTCGGAGGCCATAATATTAAACATTAATAAGAGTGTTCCAGTTTTTCCAGTTCACTGTCGCAGGTCAACTTCGATACCATCGCTCCACCTCATAATTAATGCGAAGCTAACTATATTTTTTTTTTGTCTTTGGTGGTACTCCTCGGGTATCAAAGTCATGTGATATGATACGTGAATCCATCGACTATGCCTACAAAATATGAGTTTAATTATGACAAATGAATTCCTTAAGTTTATATAGGTTTTGTTGTGTAAATATAATAGCTGATGAGCTAGAGGGTAAAGCTGCATTATAATTTTAACACGCTGTAGGCACATCTACTTCCAAATCTGCATCAGCCTGTCAGTACAAGGGTGCCGGGCACATGTGCAAGAAATGGTTTTTCCCCTGGCAAGCAATATTGTAATCGCGAAAAATTTAGATAATAAGATATTGTTTATTGGATGCTATATAACAGGCACATCACTAAAAAACATGTCACTCATTTCCTTAGGTCTGTCGATCTAATCCTTAACGCATCTATAGTTTGGAAAGCACTGTGCGGATTTTGGTGAATTTTTACACATTTCTATAGTAATCAACTATCACTGAGCGCAAAAAGGACGGTCTTCATAAATTTCTTTCCTCGTTCCACAACAGTCAATGACAGCCAATTAGTCAACCTCAATGGAAAGTCCTTGGTTCAAGCAGCAAATACAAAATTTCTAGGAATTCCTCATAAGCAAACTAAGTGAAAGCCTGTCATCTGTTTGTTTCGCAATCTGTAGGCTCCGACAAGTATGCCCAATGACGGTTATAATTTCATACACAGTTTGCTTCTAGAGCAAAATATGGCAACATTAAGTCATTATATTCTTCTTTCTTATATTGAGAACAGTAGCTGATGTAGCACCGCGTACATCGTGCAAATAACTTTTCAAGAAGCATGAAGTAATAACAGTTCCAAATATTATGATGATGACTATTAATGCACATACAATCAAATTTATATAACTTTCCAGTCAATTCAGATTTTCATACCTGTAACACACGTAATAATACTGCAATAGTTACCCCTGCACATAATTCGTCCAATTTTGGGAAAAATCCCAACTATCTCGGATTGAAACTGTTCAATGAATTAGAAAATCGTATTAAACATATTAATGATCTGGGCGTGTACAAAAACACGCTGACTACCTACTACCTGAAAAAGCCTTTCTTCAGTATGTCGAAGTATCTGGAATCTTGAAGGTGATCTGTTAGGCCTCTACTGCAATATTTTGTGTCCGGAGGTGGCCTGACTCTTCTGTCAAATTATAAATATGTATCATACTATCCTTTGAGTGTGCATCGACGTTTCCTGTGTCATGTATTTGGTTGATTGGAATAAATTGATTATCATTATTATTATTACTATTTTTATCATTGTTCTTATTTTTGTTCTTATTATTATTACTATAACACGGACAAAAGAGCTTTTTTTTTGAAAATTGATCCAGTAGCGGCGGAGAAGAAGGCAAAAAATAAGGAAAATAAAAATCGATCAACCACCGTTTTTTGAGCTTTTTTCCTGATCATTTTTTAAAATTCCTTCAGGGGTGAATAATTTGGGAATGGGGGATGTAGAGATGTCAAAAAGGTAAATCTGAATTTTTTTAATGTCAGTTTATATATACGCTTCCCAATCTTGGTAATTACTCAGCACTAGAGCTATTCCACACATCATAGATTTACTCGTACATTTGCCTTTAAAACTTCGGTACGCGTCCCTGCTTCTGCTATCTGGGATCATCTCCAGGCGTGCCTTCTTGGTAAGTTTTCAGACATTACTGTTGCTGTGCCGTATCTCACGCATCGCGTCGTCAGGTATCGAGGACGTTGTCAGATAAACGGTACTACCGGTAGGGCAGGGAAATGATGTCTCTAGACTGTGCGAGCCTGTTTAACTGACTTGATCCGTTTAAATACTTGGTTATACATGTTCGCAAAGTTTGATCCGGATTCCAATTTGTTCTAGTGAAAACGTGCATTCGCGTTGTGGCGATAAACGTCGAGTGATAAAGGGTACCTTTGTCAAATGGCCAAGGTTACGGCATTTATTGTATTCCTTCCTCAAGACACAAAGCACGTCTCAAGGAATGATAAACATACCATTGGGACATATATGAAAAAAATAATAATAAATTAGATGTAATAAAGTAAACCAGGGTGATGCCATGTCTCAGTTATCCATCTGGCACCCTCCTTCTTTTATTTTACATGTTTTACTCATGCTTCTTATGTTCCATATGCGACCTAAATGTAGATTTGTCATCTCTTGAGTCATCTCTATCTGTGTAAGAATGTCGCTGAGTGAGGCATAAAATAAATACCGATACAAAAACCCATTAATCGGAAAGTTATCCAGTACTTTTTACGGTTTCATGTCATGCAAAACAAGTGAGCAAATCGTATGAGGACCATTGGGTAAGGTGAGTAAAACCAAGTAAGCACTTCATAAGCATTTACTTACGAGAAAAGTGTTGCCTTGAGAGTTGAAGCAAATGCTTGGCAATGAGTGAATAATTGTAAGGCATGACTCAGAAAGGTCTACTTGTTAATATTGAGGTAATACTTGCGGCGCGTGCAAGTCTTAGCTTGTTTATCCTTATTCACATATTTAAATCGTCCTATTTACGAGTATTTGCTTTGTAAACCTTACACGTCGTATGAATCTCTTTAGGTTTCTGTATCTTTTTGTTTAACTAAGTTATTTTTAATTCGGACACAAGAAAGCTCAAGATTACTAACAATTAGGATGTCTTCTAGTGTCGAAGAAAGTAAACAACCGAAACTTGTTTCTGATAACCGAGCACAGCTAGTCAGAATCTTGCAGCTAGAAAACAATAAAATAGTACTAAATAAGTCAATGGTACCAAAAATGGTTTCAGCCAAAGGAACTGCCTGGATGATAATTAGAGAGGAATTCTCGAAATATACAGGGAAAAACGTATCAGTTGAAAAAACTTCTTAACAATATGAAAAGCACTGTTAAGAAAAAAACTGACTTGTCATCAACAGGAAATAAACCAATCAAGTTACTTCAATGGGAAAAAGATTTTCGAGAAATTTTAAATGCTGAAGAAAATAGTAAAATACCAGGAGCAATAACAGTTGGGCTAGATTCCAGTAATAAATGTGTTTTACTTTCCACACAGTTAAATGTAAGCGAAGCAACAACAGAAGCAAGAAAGGGTAGTCGGCAGAGACATATTTTACGCAAAGAACATGCTGCAGATATTTCTTCCGTGTCCAGTGGCCACAATTCTAAAAAACAAAGGATGTTAGCAGCAGAAACAGAAGAAACTGTAGGTTTATCAACTCCTGAACTTCAACGCTTAGTACTACTAGAGCAGTTGAAACTAACTAGACTACAAAGTGAAAAAGAGGAACTCCAACAGAAAAACCTACGTCGGCAAGAAGACGAAGCTATTAATACCCAACAGAATGACGATCCTTTAGTTAATTCGGAATTTAGATTGCAAGATCTTCTTTTGTTAAAGTAGGTTTTCCAATACATTTATGAATAATTAGAATTTATCTATAATTTCTCATGTATAATGTGTATCAAAACTTTTGGTACGAGTAGATATAGTATCGTGTTAATTAGAATAACTGTACTTAGAGTTACATAATTTTTATTTGATACCTATTACCTATGATAAATACGTTGGAAACATATGTTGTTATTTAAATTGAATTAAACTGATTTATTATTTGGACTATTTCTAAGCGCTTTTCTTCACCAAGACGTCTAATGTCTCCTTGGTCTTGCTCAACAATTTCTGGGACAGCATCATGATCGTCGTTATTATTTTCTACTCCATAGTCCCACTCATCCTGCGAATACTTAGCAATCTTATGAACTACAGCACAACATATGATTATTTTCGGTACGCTCCTTATTGCGAGCCTAATCCTATTTGCTAGAAGTGGAAAGCGCTGTTTTAGTTGGCCAAATACACGTTCTATTACAACTCTTTCTTTTGAATGTAATCTGTTGTACCGCCGTTCTAATTCAGTTTGTGGTTGTCCCAATGGTGTTAAAAGCCATGGAGATATACCATATCCGCTGTCCCCTAGCAAGCAAGCATTCCCTTTTAATCTTGAACAGCACTTTGTCTCCAAATCCTACTATCGTGCACACTTCCAGGCCATTGCACGTCTATACTTGTGATCCTTTCCATTGCATCACATGTCATCTGAACATTTAATGAAGCAACATTTTTCCTATTTACGTACTTACTCATCGCCAAACTGCCCTTCAGGTTAATTTGTATAAGGGTACAATCAAGTGCGCCAATTACGGTGGGAATCCTGTATTTTGCCATTCAACATGTGCAACATAATCTACAGTCTTACAAACTGTTGTTGTTTCAATACCAAAATCGTTTGCAACACCACTTTGAAAACCAGGGTCACTGATATACCGGAGAAATATATCAATATATTTTCTTGAGGACACAGCACCACCTCGAGTTTCGTTGGTTTCTGGTAAGAAATAGTTTGTAATGAAATCGATATTTTCATTTTCAAACTTTACGTATATTCATAAATGCTGCCATAATTTAGACACTTCAAATTATCAATTGCGGCAAGGTAACATCAAACCAACCTTGCGAAAATGAAAGTATTTACTTAATACTTAAAATTTTCCGGTGCTGTTATTCACTCCAATCGTAAGTGAACACTCAAAATAGTTACTTTAGGAGTAATAACTCGATATAGCAAGTGTTTGCTTGACAAGTACAAGTAAAAGTTTTATTAATCACTTATTACCAAGAATTTACTTTACAATTATGAAGTAAAAGCATTTACTCTCTTTTATTCACCTCACCCAATTGTTCTTATCCACTTTCTGAAAATACTCCAAAAATTTAGGTATGTATTTATGAGCGAGATAAATGTACAAAATTTATGCCAATAGTTACAGTGTGACCTGTTAAAAACCGTAAAATTAACTATATATAGCAGGCACTATGTTACGAACTTATTTCGTTTGTATACTGGGTGTTCATTTGAAAATCTCCCACCACGGATTTATCTTAAGCCACTTGTCAATAGAAAAAACGCCGAGACACGTCAAAAGATTTGTCAAGGGGGACAACTTTTTAACCAAAAACTTCTTCAACCTCATTCACTCTCTGACCCCAGGATCATATTCTCAAAAATGTTGAAAGATAAAGAGTATCGAGCAATAGCTTGTTCGAAAGTCCTCTATTTTGACGTTTGATTTTTTTAAATCGGTCAAATCGTTTTCAAGCAAATATATCACTTTTTATTCCAATAAGTGTTCAAAATGTAGTCCTTTATTGGCCAAACAATGCTATAGGCGATGTCCAAATTCCTGACGGATATTTTCAAAAACATGTTGTGGAATATCATGACAGCTTCTGATGATGCGTTGATGAAGTTCATCCAAACTTTTAGGTTTGGGAGCTAGCACAATATACTTTGAATGGCTCCATAGAAAAAGTATAATTGCCGTAAATCAGGAGATCTATCAGGCCATTCTATAAGCTATTCATTTATCTGAAAGCTCGTCGTTTAGCCGTTGCCGAACCGGGAGGACATATTGAGGAGGAGCGCCGTCTTGATGGAAATATACTAAGTGACATATAAATCCGAACACCCAGTTTAAATGGTTTTATTTTAATAAAATTTTGTATAAGTACTTAATGAAGCATAATAAGTAAATGATAAAAATTTCAAAATGATTGCACTGCTTTAAAGCGCTTTGACCTTTAATAATGTGTGGATGCACCATGATGTGCTACGCATTCTCAAACGCGCCTAGGCATGCTTCCGATCAGGTGGTCAATGTCCTCCTGTGGTATCTCATTCCAGGTAACCACCAACTCCTCTCGAAGTGCTTCTAGAATCTGAGGAGGACGTTGCAAATTGAGCAATCTCCTACCCATCATATCCCACACGTGCTCAATTGGGGATAAGTCGGGAGATCTTGGTGGCCATGGTAACAATGTGACATCATTATGTTGAAAGAAGTCTATTGTGACTCTTGCAATATGTGGTCGGGCATTATCTTGTTGGAAAGTTGGATCTGCCAGGGTGTCAAGATAGGGTAAAAGATGGGGTTCTAGAACTTCGTGGATATAACGCTGCGCGTTCATGTTACCTCTGATGAAGATTAAAGGTGGCCTGGAACCATAAGCTATAGCACCCCAAACCATAACTCCAACAGTGTGATGAACATGTCTTTCAATAAAAACTGTGAATTCCTCCTTTCACCACGTCGCCTTCTAACCCTGGCACGACCATCGTCCATGCCTAAACAAAATCGAGACTCGTCACTAAAGACAACACTGTTCCATTCCTGATCCCAGAGTGACCGTTGTCTGCACCACTCAAGGCGATTACGTCGGTGTTCTCGAGTTAAAGGGAGGACCCAGTGTGGCCGGTATGAAAACAAGCCAAAACTTCTCATTCGTCGGTAAATACTTCGCATGCCAATCGGTCTTCCGTGTTCTGCAAACCATTCATTTGCAATAGACCTGGTAGTGCAGAAACGGTCCCTTAAGGCCAATAATCTTAGGCGGCGATCTTCACGGTCTGTTGTTCTACGGCGGCGTCCAGTGCCCCTTGCTCTTTGCGTACGGCCTTCTCGAAGCCATGCCTGACAACACCTAACCACAGTGTCTACACTTCTTTGCACTCTAACTGCAATTGCCCGAAAAGAAAGTCCAGCTTCCCGAAGTCCCGCTATACGGCCCCTATCAAACTCACTAAGTTGACGAAATCGTACAGGTCTCCGTACTCTAGGCATCGTAACCGATCGTAAAGGATGTCAAGAACCAAAATCCGCCAACGTTGATTCTTTACTGCGGCTGAAATATTCATTTTTAGAGCGTTAGTGAATTAAAAAAAAGCAGTATAAAAACCGGAATGTCCAACTGATAAGGCTGAACATTTTTTCACTTGTTATTTACAGTAAGATAAATACATTCACCAACTTTTATTAAAATAAAACCATTTAAACTGTTGTGTTCGGATTTATATGTCACTTAGTATAGATTGGGAATTGACGGTATTTTCCAACATATCCAAATAAATGTCCCCACTCAAATTTGCATTAATACACAATGGCCTAATCACTTTCTTTCTTAAAATGCTTGCCGATACCATTTTTTGGGGGTACTGGGTATGCCCTTCTACAAGAGCATGATGATATTCATTGCTCAATAACTGCAGTGATGCTTATTAACAAATCCATTCAGATAAAATGTGCATTCGTCACTGTAGCAGATATTCTTTACCTGAATAGTATTATCAATAATCGGTGCAGTCATTTGTTCACAAAAATCAACTCGCCTATCGAAATATATAATTTTCGATTAACTCTTGCAATATTTTCATTTTGAATAGATGAAATTTATGGAGCTTAGTAGCTGTGTGTACATGGCCTAATGAAATACCAGCCGCAGCAACAATTTTGCGTAATGAAGTATTAGGATTTATTTCAAAATGAACCAAAACTTTAATTTGAGCGGCTTCATCCAAAACTATCCGATAATCACGTTTTTTATTTGCAACAATTCCAGTTTGAGTAAAACATACCTATGCGAAGTTATCTTCTCCGGATGTCTGACGTTAAACGTGACGGCAGTTTTCCGAAAACTTTGAGTTTGTGCACCATCAATTAGAATCATTCCACTCTTTCGGCTAGTGTGTAAACCATTTTGGAAGTAAAATCTGAATCAGTAAATTAATTCTCACCATCCCAAGATTGTCACAAAGGTAACTAACAGCAATGATAGCAAATTAAATTCTTCCTTTCCCTTAGCAACATAAACTCAGCAGGTATAACAATAAATACAGTTCGCCCAGGCTGTCTGTGTCGATGAAAGGAATGCGAATGAAATTCGGGTTGTTATTTGGTTGTTGACGCGTCTAATATTCAGAATTGCTGTTTATATTGGTAGTTTCCGTTTTAAATTAGAACGAAATGTAGATTTGGCAAACCCTAACGGGCAACATTTTGAACACTTATTTTAATGAAAAGTGTTATTTTCGTGTGTTTTTGTTTTCTATCTGAACAAATTAAGATAAATAAATGTTATGCTAATTTTCTCGAAAACGAATTGACTGATTTTGAAAAATCAAACGTCAAAATAAAGGACTTCAAAAGACTTTTCAAACAAGCTATTACTTGATACCTGGTGTCATTCAAAATTTTTAAGGGAATGACTTCGGTGGGCTCAAGGCGATTCTCAACTTCGCTAAAAGGGCGAGGTTTGTGATCTAAGGATTGTAGAGGTGCATAAGGGCCCGCTTAAGCGGCCTATGCACTGGCTCCTTATGGTAGCCGGAATGCCTCTAATTTCAAGATTCATTCATTCATTCATTCGGTGGGCCGAGTGTGAAAGGGGGAGAAGTAGTGTTTGGTTAAAAAGTTGCCCCCCTTGACAAATCTTTTGACTTGTCTCGGAGTCTTTCATTTCAGTCAGTGGTTTTCGATAAATCCGTGGTGGGAAGTTTTCAATTGAAGATCCTCCTGACACGAGTCGCTACTGATGACTATGCTTCCAAGCGTCATTGACGTCGACCATGACGATGCCACCGAGCGAGCGACGTTCGGATGTTTTCTTTTTTGCTTCTCGCGATAATTGACGATATAGAGGGCGCGGCCGTAGGGTAGGCATGTCACTTGTCACTAAGTGCAGTCACCAACGTTGATGCGAGGCCTGCGATGCAAAACGCGCACGCTATTTGTGTATTAGGAGACAGAAGGGGATACGTGAGCGTTCATTGCATTGTGTTATTAAATGGAGAAGCCAGAACGCGACTCGCTATTTTTCACTTGAATTTTATCTCTGATCAGAGCGGGTTCTAGGTGTGTATGTATCGTGTAAGATATACAGTAAATATGGAGCTCTCATGTATTGCATGGGTAAAATGCTATCAGTGATTGTCGAAGAAAAATTCAGACAGGATTAGAGAAAACTAATGTTGTTACTTCAAGGTGAAGGCTATTAGACGAGCTGTGATTATTACCCCAATATCCTGACATTAAAATTCGGCGAGAATGGAAAACATACAACGCTGTTTTTTTAACACGAGGCTTCCCAAAGGCTTCCAAGCCTATAAGTTATGTACTAGGAATATTTTCCTGTAAATGAACAACCTGAACAACTAGGTCCGAGTAAAAAGAAGAATTCCTGTTGAATAAAAGTTGAACCTAAGGAAAGTTTGTCTATGCTAGTATTGGACTATTCTGGCAAAACCTGCAGAATTATTACCAAAAATTTTGCAACCCTCGACGTCTACTACCTTAACGTATGTTTGTTTGAGACAAAAGCACCTAGACGTTGATTTTAAGTTTCTTTGCATTTCAAAACTATGGAAGGTCACACAACAATCCTGGAAGGTGTCTCCTTGGAAATCTCTAAATGAATAGTTGCAACTTAAACCTCACGAACAGTGGCATTACAAAAGCTACTTCTGTACTGGATTGGAATGAGAAGTAGACGTTTTACGATAATATAGCAATGTTAGACTGTGACTGTAATATTTAGGTGTCGTAAAAGAAAATACAACATTTTGGCACTACTTCAGTAACAAAGTCAACAACCCTTCAGCAGCAATAACGGTGTTTGGAATACGGTGTGATGAGGTGTCACTGGAAGATCTTATGAACTAAACCAATTATTATGGATAAGTACAGGATTGCCCTCCTTTATGTCCGAACGCACCCATATTCGAGGTGCTTCATTGGTCTATAAAATCTACGACACATCACAAAATATCCTCCAATTACTCTGGACATCCGGCAGGTCCGAACGCATTATCGTAACTCGCCAAGACACAAAAAGACGCACAACAGTTGTGGCCGGAGTCTCTTTACGGTTCTCTTAATGGTACGCCTAATCAGCATCCGACTTAGGAATTTAATCTAGTCCGAATGGCGAAGTTCCGTTCCGTTTAGGGCTTGTACACTTTATAACCTATGAAATTTGAAACTTGAAGGGCTTTTGTTGTCCGCTTTACGAGCGCGGTCGGCCGAGAAAGGGACGTTATCATCGAGCTTCTGGGCAAAAGCGGCAGACGCTTACGGGTGTATAAATCTTTTACGGCCGCCCGGCCTCTTGTATTCGTCGGCCCAGGCAGTAATCTAAACCTCCTGGTACATCCACAGTTTTGCCTTATCAAAAGTTATAGGACAAGGTCGTATGCCAGCCGTTAATAAAGTGGGACGTAATGATTGTTATTGGAAAGTGTAGCTGTAGTGGTGTCCGGAGGTTATTACGACATCCATGGGTCCGTACAAAAGCAAAATGACATCACTACTAGTTGATGTTCTCAGTTACAAACTGATAACAGTGTTAAGACCTGAAAATCTTTGACACCTGGGTTAACTAAATAAATGTCATACGAAGTAAGTAAATAGTAAATAGTCAATAGGTCGACTAATCCTAAATTGAGCGACACTTATCTTTTCTAAGAAAACCTGCAAATTGCACACACCGATCTTTTACGCATCTGCTATCCGATGTTGCACTCATGAAGTGGGTAGTGAGATTTCACCAGGTTTTTATTTATTTTCTGAAAATGTCTCGTTGAAAGGGTCAGGCTCTATAAGCGGGATTTTTTCGCTTGGAAATGTTGTATTTCAAGTTGATCACATCTATGAAACTTTTGTATTTGAGTTTCTTCGAACATTTGTATTTTAAAGTTTTAACATATTTATTTTCATTTTAAACCTCGATTGTTTTCCAAAAGCGCAAAGTTTGCATTTAAGGAATTTACGTCCAAATTTCAATTATCCTTGGATGTTAAAACCGGTGCGCATGGCTTGAAAAACAAAAGTATTGCTCCAGTCCGCTCAACTTATGATCAAAAGTTGCTTTAAATCAGTACACAGTTATAACGAGATTTCAACTCTTATCTCTATTACGAACGCAGTGGGTCAATACCTTTGTTTTCATATATGTTTTGTATGTATCATTAAGGATTTGAAGTAGAAATTCTTGGGATTATGCGCTCATAAAAAGAATTACAAAGGAGGTACTGGACAACGGTGAATTTTGGACAAAAATGCCAAAATGCGAACTATAACAAAATGAAAGGACATATGTTGATGACATTATGAAATACATATTATGTTCTGAAATATATAACTAAAAAAAATTCACAGATGCAATTAACTTGAAATTTGAATTATTTCCAGAGCTGAATTCTCGATTAGACCCGCACGGGTATCATGTATCTTGAAAAGTGACGTTATATCGATTTTGCTGACATTATACTGTGTTTTTTTTTGATATTATTATAGGTTTTTCTACAAGTTGTTAACCTAGCACTTAGTTGTACGTGTTGCCTAAATGTCATGAGGCTTTAATTATCAATGTTTGGCTCTGATGGTATGTAAAATCTGCTGCAGAGATGGAGATCTTAGCTATAAGTTTAATGTGTTGATGATAGTTCCATTGGATTCTTGTCTCAAATACACTTAATCGAGATTCAAAGCTAGAAATTAGTTGCGCAGCCACTTTTTCTTATCTATTCTGCAAATTACATATACAAATTTGCTGAATTTCAAAAATGAGAGAGATAAGAAATAATTGTATTCACTGTACACTGTCGAATTACAAGCCATATACATGCTAACAGTAATTACACACAATGCGCGCGAGTTGATGTTTCCCGTAATTCTACTCAGTTTTTCGTAAATTATAACTTTGAACATGGCCTCTCTTCAGAAAGCACAATATATAGATAACCCGTCATATTCAGCATATTCAGTGATTTTATACACAAGCAGACCAATACACATAATCATCCAGATGCGATCTTGCTATTCAACCAACTTTCTTCTCAGAGACAAAAACCACAGGCACGGACCACTCACCCTCACAAAACAATTCGTGTAGTTTAGTTAGATTCCTTCATAGATGGACGTTCACAACGATCCTAGTGAGCAAACGTGGAATGACTGCGCCCTAAAAACTAACTAGTTTGCAAGATGACATCTTATAGTCTTTTTTTTGACGTTTTATAGATTTTTTACATGATACCCGTACCGGATACTGTACACAATTTCAAATTCGTCCACCAATTACATTTCGAAGTATCGCGATATTTATTATATATGGAAGATAAACTCCATGCCCATGCCCATATCAAATGAGTCAGACGGTGATAAACACAATTCTAAAACAACTCATATGTGACGAGAAAATTTTCGAGACGAGAGAAAACAAAAAAAAAAATGTTAAGTAGGTTGAATCTAGACTCCGCAAGCAACGTCGTCATCAGTTTATAACGGATCTCTTCAGCACAACTCAGACATTATCGAAATAAGACAGCGCCATAGACCTTATATCATGGATAGATGATAGCTGCTATGCTTTCGTTCTTCATCTCAACAACCAATCCTGGACCGTGCTGGTGAGTTGCCAAAAAAGCACGAAACAGCGTCAATGGTTATCTGTCTTTGGGCGGTCGGATGAAAGCAACATGTTTACGTTAGGCCCGCTGCAAAAAAAGCTTAGTTAGCATCATGTATAACAGAAAAATTAACTGCTTCAAGTCCGTCAGACAGGTCCATATAGTTAGTCCATAGACATTCTCTCCCTGCCCTACCAGTAATACCGTGTATCTGGCAGTATCACCTCTCTTCAGCATCTGATCGTACGGTGCCTCAGACTCGGCCGCGCGACACAGTGCCAGTCATGCGAGGACACTTATGGAGACCGGCACTCCGGCCGGTGATGTAAGAGACGCAGGAGGCATGTCGAACATATTTCTCTATCGTTCTTTTAAGCGCAAGTGTAGGTTCAAATCTATGTTGTGTGGAATACTTCTAATGGGTGAGTAGAATTACAGAGGCTTCCAAAAGTATATTAATACACTAACATATAAAAATGTTGATGCACCCTCACCCACTTCCTACAAACCCCCACCCTCCAATCTTTGACCCCAAACATTTTTTCCTAAATGATTTCACATCTGAAACATCAAAGAAAGGATTTTGAGCAATTTTCTTTGTTCCTAGCATTTTTCTTCGGTACCACTGGATCGATCTTCAAAAGCACGGTATGCCGGCCGGTGAAGCCAGAGAGCAGACGCACGTACGCGTGTCGAAAGTATTCGGCTTTCATTTTATGTTTTAACGGCAAATATCTAATAGGTATATTAGACTTTGGGAATTGGTAGAATCACCGGGGTTGGAAGTGTAATGATATACTAACATCAGAGAAGTGCGACACTCCCTCCCTCACCCTCTACAATGCCCTCACCCTCCAACTTTTTACGCCTGAGATTTTGACGTATGCCTCTTTGTTTACAAAAACAAACCTTCGCTCTCAAACGTAGGTTGCATGTGTCAGATAGGAAGAGAGATAAAGGGATGAAAGCTATACCGGTAGCTTTACTTTGATTCACAAAAATCGATGCAAAGAATATTGCGATTACATGTGCTACAACTAAAGGAGGACAGCAACGAAAAGTTCGTGTGATAGCCTTTGGTAGTTTAGCACGCAAAAGCTTTGTGTAGAGTCCAGTTGAGCGTTAATCCAACCCACTCCGATTTCAAACTGGAACACTGAGACCTAGAACAGATAGCAGGAACTTAAAGGCAAATACAGCAGGCAACCACAAACTTAATTACCGCAAAGCAACCAACGGCAAACGAGTGCATCCCGTAGTGGCGCCTGAATGCACATCATAAAATATAAACCCTGTGAGAGGAGAGAAACGGTCAGGGGTTGGAAGTTCGCAGACGCCACCGACAAAAACTATAATTGCAAATTGGCCCCCTGAAAATGCAGGACGTACTGCTAAAGCGAAATCACTTTTTTACATCACGAATAATTTTCTTCCAAGAATATTGGAGTACTTATTCTCCCACACCAGCGATACGTTATATAAAACGGCGGGCGTTAGTGGGCGGAGTCAGGCTTGACACATTTGTATAATATTAACACAGTTTCCCACTCTGCTCACATCACTAGCAACTTAGCAACTAAGAAAGCCTTACTACGCACCTGCATCCTGTTTTAGGAGAACCTAACCTGTAAATAGTTGTGTCTGATGATTTCTTGGTATCCATAGTGGATCACCCAGAACGCATCAACAGGACACAAGAAGCTATGTGTATTCCTTGCAGCACCACACACATGAACAATGAAAATATTGAACGAAAAGGGAATGAAAAAGTCGGCTTAGCTATGAAAAACAGTTCCGCCACCTTGGCAGATTTGTACGACTAGAATCTTGGCCTGACCACGTGACCAAAAATGTTATATGCTTTAGAGGTTATATGACAAGGCTCCGTATCTCCCATGCAACAGCCCGTTGTAAGAAATAACTGAATTGCATTTTCAGATTGACAATCTGGAATCCTCATACGGTTACTAAGATTTTTGAAGATTCCAGATCTTCCACTCTTTCCATCATTTACCTTAATTAGACTTACTTATTGTTGTATTCAGTATTATAAGGTGATTGCATTCTTAATGAAACTAAGACGTCTGCGCTTCTTGAAAACTTTATATTGCCATTTCTGACGTAAATGGGAATGAATAGTATTCAAGGGTGCTGTTCACGAAAGTGAAAAGGTATATAACAAAGAGAAGGTCTATCTGAAGGAAATATTGTCTGTGAAATAATTAAACACGCCGCAAAATAAATGCTGTACCGCTAATATCGATATAGATGGCTTTTAAGTTTTGCATTAAATTAAAATTTGTTAATATAATATTAAATTATTTTCCAAACGGAGACACCTTGTGTTTTGTCTTACTTCGTATTCAGCAAAGTTGCTTGAATCAATATCTGTAAATGATCAGAATGACATAAAAAGGAAAAGTCTTCTATAGGTAAAGCACCGCTGCAAGATTTGTGCCCTTCTTACTACTATAGATCAGAGTTTCTGTTGTAACGTCTGGAGTCAAAAGAAATCATCAAAGAAGTCTTAGGCATGAAAGCGTTTTGAGTCAGCTCTTCATAGCTAAGGTTGAGTGAGTGAATTTTCGCCAAGAGTACGCGGAACTTCAAATGCAACCCGAAGATATAAAAATTTGTTTGAAGACCCAAGAAATTAAAACAGATGCACGAAACTCAAAAGTCGTTGTAGTTGCAGATGGACAGGAGCATTTAGTGGCGGAAATAAATGAAGATAATTAAGATAGAATAAATACTTACTTTGAACAATTGATGCACAAGGCAAACAAGATATACAAATTAATAAAATAATAAATGCTGCATCGAAACTTTAAGTGAATCTCCAGTTTCTTGGCGGCAGCACAGACCAGGATGAAAGCGCTAAAGGAAGTAAACATAATTACCATGATCTTTGGCCTGGAGTCATGGGTTCTGGGTTCTTTCCAAAGACAGAAGTGCAAGCTAAAGGCTATGGAGGTGAAGTACCTAGAGAGAGTTGGAGAAGCTTTAAGATTGGGCAGAGCAGTAGACAAGTGGAAGTCACGTTAGCACGCGAAAACTGTATCAAGAAGAAGAATGGGAAGATCGAAGACAACGTGGGATGATGTGACCGAGAAGTAGTGAAGGTTATTATAGAAGATCAGTTGAACATGTAGTGTATTTTTCACGTGTAAACACCACCGAAAAGAAAAACTTGGACAAACAAGGATAAACAGGAAACCAGGTACTAAGGTATACTATCGCAAGAAACGTCTGCAGTACGATAGTGATTGAATAAACTTTATGATCGTATGACACAAAGTCAAATTCAGTGATGGAAAAGGGCCCACTCTCTCGTAGTTACCAGAAATGCCAAGCAAACAGATGAGGCCATCAAACCTAACAACGAAAATTAATTATTTTGTCATTTTATCCAACGCATTATTTTAATAGGGGACTTAATGGTCTCCACAACTCCCGATGCTTCATGTAACATCGCCATCAACATTTGAATCGCTTGCAGTAATTTTTAGGGTTCTTCGAAAACTCCTCGCTACTTGCTATGATCAGCCTATTGGTATTTTTCATAAAGGATTTGGATTCTCTAACATTCTATAGCATTATGCCAGCATTACAGGTAAGCACTCCGGAAGTGTTTGTGATATTGATATCCGAGTGTCAACAGCTAAACATTTCATAACTAAAAATTTTTGGATATACCGCCTTCACATAACTAACCGGTTTAGTATTCTAAATAATAAGAGAGAGCACGCTGGTCCCACTGTAGTGGCGTGAAGTGTGTGACTGCTATATTTATTCCAATATCCGTGAATAAGCCTTTCATTTTGTAACTTTCGATAAATTAACGTTTTTATTGAATTTCGTACAACTCTTATCAGGGTTTATAAGTATTGGAAAAGTCTGGAACAAATAAGTAATATTATGTTTTATCTTCAAGATTATGCTTTTCATAGTACATAATTAGATGATTTGGTCAGTCCAAGATTTTAGTCTATTATATAGATAGATATACTTATTTATTGTGTTGTCGATCTTAAAAATGACATTAGACTCGTCCGAAGAGGAGGTATGTACCTCCGCAATTGCTTTAGGCAGTAGCAAGGGGTTTGATTCTTGAAATGATGCGGCAGAATCACTGACAGAGAGTGGGCGCGGTTGTATGACCTTTCTGAGAACTGTATTCCTAAACATTGATAGAAGTATCGTTCGTCGGGTCATTTTCGAGAGAAAAAGTCTATCAGCCCCATCTACGAAGGTGGAGTTGTGGTGAAAAGGAGATACTATTTTGCCAAAAATAGATGCATTCACAAACTCATTTGATAACAAATATCAACAGCTATCAACCTTTGGGATCATTCCTTAGGAAAAAGAATTAGTTAATGCTGAATAAAATAGAATTATAGTTTTCAGCCCAAAAACGAAAAATAAATTGCTAATATGCACCTTATTACTGAAAAAAACGAATTTAAGTTTAGTGATTGTGGCCTTGGACCCATTTTTGATTGAAAATTAAGATTCCGTGGGCATGTCAGTCAAACAAAGGCATTATGACTAAATCTATTCAAAATGCCACAGGTTTAGTAATATCCAAAATTCTATATTTTGTTATCCTATTTTCCATGTTTAGATCAAACGACTACAAAAAATAGTTGGGGCCAGTCAAACATCGTTGGGCTTTTCTAATATAATTTCCTCAGTCTTGTACATCCAGTGGAATTAATAAAAATACATTATACATGAAAAATGAACTTATGCCTCCCTTAAATATGATTCCATCCATCTAATAGGGATCTCCGCATTTTTTCACCACTGACTCCACAAATCAGCTTTATTTAACTGATCTTTCACACTTGACGTAACTCTTCAGTTAAAAACTAAAGCCACCTTCTTTAAGTAGGCTAAATATCATTTGAAATTTAGAAGATTTGCGTAATTTTGTTCAGCGTTATACTTTTCTTGATATTTGGATCAAGTGGACGAATGGATACATGAACTAAGCTTCGCCATTTTATAATATTAACATTAAATAAAGACGATCGTCATCATATTACTCTCTCTTAGTAATTCTACTCTCACGTTTTCAAGAATAGGGCTCTAGAAGAGGATAGAGGTGCGCAGAAACTTAAAAGCGCAAGTGAAAAAATTAAAGTAAAACCTTTTTGCATGACACTGGGTGTTAGGTTAGAAGATTAGAATATTTTGACTGAGCTTGCAGAGTTATCTCCTAACACTTATGCCAGCTTCAATCTCATCATCATGTATTATAAACCGGACACAAGCGCTACATCCTGGAAGTGCAGCTAGCCAAAGTAAGAGATCCAGATCAGATCTTCAGAGGCAGTGGCAAGTCATAAAACGTGCCGGTAATGCGGGAGATTATACGGAATCCGATCGTACGCGAAAGGACGGACGGTCACTTTATTCCTTTGAAGTAGTCGTAAAATGAGCTTTGCTCCCACCAAACCGCTACTGCTCCCGTTGGAGCACGCAAGAACGACTCAAGCGAAAAATTAATTTGCCGAAATGAGCAGAGTGACGAGCATTTCCTAGGTGGACGATTTAGAGAAATTACCTCTGCGGACTGCAAAAAGGATAAAGATAGGTTCATGAGAGAAGCATCATTCTTTGTTCTGCTGGTTAACAGCAATCCAGCTTGAGGCGCAAAAGGTCTCAAGGCATAACCCGTGCCTCTTTGGATCGTGGAAGAGCGATTTAAGTGAAAAACTAATTTGCTAAAATAAGCAGCCTTGCCCAGTGTATTTTGTACTACTCTGTAACAAACTCAGCGTTCGTAATTGTTTGACGTACCCGTTTCATGCGTTTGGAGATAGAACAAAGTAATCCTTCTGAAACATCATAAGTGTACTTTTCTTCCCGTGCTTACAGTCTTGGGAATAAGGGTGTTGTCACTTGTCATTGTTATGGTCCATTGTTTGTTTACGTTATTTGGTTATGAAAAAGTACCAAAAATTGGTAGAATATATATTTTTTACGATAAATGGGCTACCTCGTATCCAAAGCGTTTCTTACAATAAAAAAATGGTCGCAGAAAACTTTGTTAGAAGCGGGCTTTCATCATGTACAATTGGATTATGTAATAATTTAGGCGTTCTAAAATAAAGTTACACAGCATTTCAGAGTAACATTTCATCTGACAATCTGCACTTCATTCGCTCCAGGCTACTCGATGCCCAAAGTGAAACAACAGACTCAGCTCAGTAAAATTATAATTTACTTCCCAAACCTAAATGGACTTTAGTCACTATTTACCAAATAGGACAGAATGAGACAACATAGACGAGTATGGTACAGAATATGCGGGAAGGAGGGTCGACTGAAATTGCCTGAATGTGCAGTGTGTTGTTCGTCATCACATCGTGATGATGAAAGTATCCATGGGAACAAAATTTAATAAGTGAACGGGCTTCGAAGTATAGGGGTTCAAATAATTGTCACGTGATGTTATATCGTAGGGCATCAGAAGTTTTAATCCAATTGTATTTGCACATTAAGATACATCTTTACATCACATAATCCTTGTTCTCATATCCAGTATGTAAGCGCCGACCTGCTCCTTTTTACATACAGGGTGTTCATTTGAAAACCTCTCACCACGGATTTATCAAAAACCATTGATTAAAACAAAAACGCCGAGACAAGTCTTAAGACCTGTTAAGGGGGACAACTTTTTAAATAAAAACTACATCACCGTCTTTCACTCTCTGCCCTCCAGGGTTACCCCCTTAAAAATTTTGAATGACGAGGGATATCGAGTAGTAGCTTGTTTGAAAGGTCTCTCGATGTCCTTTACTTTGACGTTTAACTTTACAATTCGTTTTTAAGTAAATTAGAAAAATCTTTATTTATCTTAGTTTGTTCAAATAGAACACAAAGACGCACGAAAATATCACTTTTTATTTCAAAATGTTGGCTGTTATTGGACAAACAATGATGTAGGCGATGTTCAAATTCCTGACTGACATTTTCAAATACATGTTATTCCATATCATTGCAGCTATCGATGATGCGTTGACGAAGTTCATCCAAACTTCCAGGTATGGGAGTAAACACAATAGATTTCAAATGACCCCATAGAAAAAAGTCTAATGGCGTCAAATCAGGAGATCTAGCAGATCATTCTACAACCCTATTCGCCATATCCATTTATCTGGAAACTCGTTGTCTAGCCATTGCCGAATCAGAAGAACATAATGCGGCGGAACGCCGTCTTCTTGGAAATATATTTCAGACTCATCAAGTATAGGGTTTCCATCCACTTCGATTTGCTTTTCCGTGTTTTCACTGATAAGCGGATTGATGCTATTTTCCAACATATCCATCTATTTAAATGTATCTACTCAAATTTCCGTTACTAAACAATGGCAAAATTATTTTCCTAAAATGCTTTCCCATACATTAATTTTTTGGGTGTACTGGGTATGCCTTTTTACAGAAGCATGTACATTCATCACTGAAGCAACTATTCTTACATGAATGATCATTAATCGCTGCGTCATTTGTTCACAAAACTCAACTCGCCTATCGAAATCATATTCGGTTAACTCTTGCAATATTTTCACATTGAATGGATGAAGTTCGTTGATTTTACTAACTGTGTGTACAGAGCGTTAATGAAATACCAGTCGCAGCAACAATTTTGGGTACTGAATTATTAGTATATATTTCAAAATAACTCAAAACTTCAACCTGAGTGGATTCAGTGAAAATTCTCCATTGATCACGTTTTTTATTTGCAACAGATCCAGTTTAAGTCAATTTAGTAACAAGGTTCAAAACATACTTTTTGCCGAGCACCTTGATTTTGGGAACCATAAATTAGAATCACTTCCACTCCTTTGGTTAATGTGTAATTTTGGAAGTAAAATCTGAATCAATACATTAATTTTCACTATCCCAAGATTACCACAAAGGTAACCGACAGCAAATTAAATTCTTTCTTTCCCTAAGCAACCAATAACTAAACAGATATAACAATAAATACAGTTCCCCAGGATTCCTGTGTTGATGAAGAGAATGCGGAAAAAATTCGGGTTGTTATTTGTTTGTTGCCACGTCTAATCTACTGAATTACTGTTTATGTTAGTAGTGTCCGTTTCAAACTAAAAACGAATTGTAGATTTGGCAAACCCTAACGGGCAACATTTTGAACACTTAATAAAATGAAAAGTGATATTTTCGTGAGTTTTTGCTGTCTATTTGAATAAATTAAAATAAATAAGGATTTTTAAAATTTTCTTGAAAACGAATCGACCGATTTAAAAAATCAAACATCAAAACAAAGAACTTCGAAAGATCTTTCTAACAAGCTATGACTAGATACCCCTTGTCACTTATAATTTTCAACGGGATGATCCTGGGGACAGTAGGTGAAAGGAGGTGAAGTAGTTTTTGGTTATAAAGTTGTCCCCCTTGACAAATCTTTTGACGTGTCTCGGCATTTTTCCTTTAATTAGTGATTATCGATCAATCCGTTAATGGAAGTTTTCAAATGACAATACGTACTTACATTTTTTTAATAAATGGGAAGTTCTGGTCCCTATAGAGTGCCGCTAACTTCTTTGAAAGATCTATTGCATTTTTGAGTAAGATGATACATGAATCATAACTCTTGAGAAACTTTTTCATCGGTCTACTTGTTTTGCAGAAGAGCTGATTTTAATATTTGGAAGATAGTTGAACCTTACTTGCAGTCGAACACTTGATTTTTTATGTCATTTAGGAGACTGCTTCAAAACAACATTCACTTAGCCAGACAAGTCGTGAGGGCCAAACATCGCACCAGACTTATATAAAATTAGATATCTCGTTCCAAAAAGGTCCTCGATGTACACAATAAATCATTTTTTTTCATCTATAGGGATCAAACTTGACCATTTTTTACGCCACTGATGTAGTTTCAGGCGCAAAAATGTATATATTGGAAATAATGTGAATACAGCATGTGTACTTCAACACTGTATCTCTGTAAAGAGGAATTTTGCGTCCCACGCTGAAATGAGACCTGAATGCCCCAAGTGTTGTCTCTTAGAAAATAAGTAATGTCTTACACTTTCTTACATTTTGTCACTTTGATCTTCAGTAGCTAAAGTACTACCCAGTTCAGAGCCTTGGGACCATGCGAATTTTTAATTAGGAGGTCACATATATTACAAATTTAGTCAACTCCTTTCTAGAGAGTTTCATCCGTATTCCTTTAACAGAAGTTCTCAAATTGAGCAAAATACAACGGAAAATACAGCAATGGAAGAAACCTGCTAATTTGTTCCTGAGACACTCTTTTTTATACTCCAACTACCATGAAGGCTGTAGGGGATACATGGGAAGGGGCGAGGGAGCACGTGTGCATGCAACACATCCTGGCCCCGCCTACGACATCCGCCGGGTGGTACCTCCGCGTTCGACGGTCAGAGACCGTCTACCACCTACGGACAATCATAGCATCCACAGATAAGAGAAAAATTTCTCCTGGGACGGGATTCGAACCCGCACAGAGCACGGCAACTGATCAGGAGACCGAAGAGTTTACTTTTGCGGCCACCGCTGCTGCTTAATATAAATTTCATAGATTTCATTTTTGAACTATCTGACTCCATAGGTGATGATAGTGATCAATTAAAGTAAATAGTAGCAGGCTCTATAACATGTCGGATGTCAGACAAAGACGTCCACAATTTAGGAAATAAAGAATTATAAAGATAGCGATGGTTCAGGATGAAGAGATCTCCTCCAATCCGTGAAAACAGCCCTCTAACAAAAAAGCCTTGAGTTTTTGTTTAAAAACAGTTAATGTTGGGGAGTTCTTGATATCTGCATCAAGTTTATTGAAGACCTGAAAGCCCATACAACTATAATATATTTTGAAGATACTTGTGAGATGTTCAGAGGATATTAACAAATATTTAGCTCTAGTGGGGTAATTATTATAAATATGTAAATATTTCACATATTTCTTTAGCAATAACGTCATAACGGATGTGATAACTAAAGTTAGAATGCTTACTGCAATATTTTGATAATTCCGTAACAACTTTTCCGGAATTTGTTGCATAATGGCTTCACATGAGGCTCCCAAGTTAAATGATGATCAATGATTGTACCCAGCATTCTAAAGGATAGAGAAGATTGAATTGACAAATTATCATTCACTGAACACTGAAATCAGGATCATTTCTTAGCGAAAACTTCATGTCTTGTGTACATTCAATATGAGTTCATTTTTCTCAGACCGTTTTTGTGTATAGTTATAAAGTATCTCTATTTTCATGGTAAGGTCATCATTATATAAACTAGTTGGTAATAGAGCATTTTACGTATAAAGGTATGACGGAAGAGTTTCTAGGGGTAGGCTACGAATTCCATACCCATATAGTTCAAACAGCAACAATTCATGATCGGCATAATCAAACTTACGAGAAGAGTCTAAGAAAAGACCACATGTTCCTTGTTATTTGTCAAGAGCATTATTAGTAAAACTGTGTAGTGTAGTTTCAGTGCTTTTACCATTGACAAATCTGCGTTGATATTTTGAGATCAGTTTATCCTTATTACAAAAACCAACCTGTTTTTTTTTTCATATTGAGATCAAAAACCCTAGAGAAACTCGATATTAGGCTTACAGATTATAAGCAAGCAATTTGGAGATGTTATCGTATCCACCTGAATTATATAATTGTTTAGCTGGGCAACTACAAACATCATCTTCTGAGACTGGTGACGTGAACAAAGAACTAGGATACATATCTATATACTTTGCGGCAAAGTTTTGATCAAAATTTTTCGAATTCGCAAAAGCGAATTAATCATTTGGTGGTCACCACATGGTCGCTAACCTTTGCTCCGTCATCTGTAATAGCAATAGTTCTATTAGGATTTTTATGTTGGATACTATTAATTATTTGCCACATGGACCTCAACATGTTACTAGCCTCGCAGATTTGTTGATCGATATTATGTCTCTTATTGTGCTTCAGTTTTTTCCTGTACAAATTTATTAAATATCTACCGATTTCCTTAAACTTGTCATCCTTCTCAGCCATAGTGTGATACAATGTGACATCGTTCCTTATTTCAGCGAGTTCAGGTGGTAAATTATTCTTTTTTTATAGAGAAATTAATGTATGGAAGTTAAGCAGCATTAAATCATTACTGCAGCGTTGGAAAACAATACAATTTTTGGAAATATTAGTACAAGGTCTGATCAAATCAATTAGCCGTAAACGAGTGTCAAAGTCAAGTGATATCTACATACAGTCGAATTTTATTACTACTATGATGTGTGTCAGAACGGTTGACGTATATAACGCCCAGTAGTTCGGTCCATCAATCTTTAAAACGAAGTCTGTGCTTCTGAAATAAGTATTCAGAATCTGCGCTCACTAAGACATAAAAAGCACCCTAAACGCTGTCCGTTTCATATAGAGCCGCTTAGTATTCCTGTGAGGCAGCTCGACGGTTGGGTGACGGAGAATATGGCATTACATTTTCGCCAGATCTAAGACAAATAATCCTTTTCCAGTTCACCACTAAAGAATTTATTACGGTGCCTCATTATATTTAATAGACTCTGGCTGGCTCCTGGTCGCTTGCTGGTGCAACTGAGCGGAAGTTCATCGTTCCTCCTCGTCTTCTGCGTAGTACAGGGAGAGAACGCTGTTATGTAAGTAATTAAATGCTTTGATTCATGCTTCGCCTTTCTCTCCATTGAATGAGATTTAAGGAATCGTGTACCTTTGGAACCATCAAATACAAAAATAATTACAAAAATCTGTTAAGATTATTGTGCAGTGTGCTTCCAGAAGATGGAATATAAATTCAGTTCTTTGAAACTTAAAAGCTTGCATTAGATAGTAGATGAAAATTTGGGATTATAAATCATAAGAGTAATTCGGCTGGGATATTTGCATAATGGTGGCTTTTTTTAGTTGGTAGATAGCAACTGTATGTCTTACGTGAAGCTTTCAAGAAAGCCAAAACTGGAACTGAAGGTGTTTAAAATATTAGACTGCTGGATTAGATATCGCAAATTTGAAGAGCGTTATACAATAAGCCCTCAGGTACTTCGCTCGGATGGCTCCCGGAAAGGAAAGAAAAAACTATTTTACAGTCTGCAAGAAAATTGCATGCAAGGTTTTGTATATGCATTGTTTTGTCTGCAGGACAATTGTATCCAGTCAGTAGCAGTTGCAGTTGATTCAAGCGAGCAAGGCTAGCCAAACTACAGGAATGAAAATTTTACTTAGGAACATTTTACAAATGCACATATACTCGGTGAAATGTGACACCCAGAAAAAATAATTTCTTCAACTTGTTTTTTCCAGCATAATGACTATATTTAAAGCGTGCTATGGCAACAATGTTTTATTTTTGTTTTTGTTTACCTTTGTTAAAATGCCATCTCTTAGCTTTTGTGAAGAAAGCAGTTTCTGAGAGCTGTGCAGTACAGACATTTTCAGTTATTGCCCTTTCATTTACTACTGTTAGGAATAACAAAATGCGTCGAGTTCGAAGACGTCCAAATTATCACCATGTTAGCGACTTTGACAGGCGTAGAATGATTGCCTATCGAGATGTTGGTTCATCCTATCGCGAAATTGGCCGCCGTGTTAATTGTACTGCAATGGCGGTAATTCGTGTGAGTCCTTTGTGGATATGAGAAGGTAGAAGAACACGAAGGAGGCCAACTGGTCCACCGAGGCGTGCCAGAGAGCGTCAAGATTGGCACTTGAGACAACTAGACTTACGTGTTGCTAGTACGCGTCACAAAGTTGGAGGCAGAATAGCATAATGTCATCTTCAGCGACGAATCACGATTCTGTCTAGGTGCGCAGGATTGTCGTAGAAGCGCAAGATGTCGCCGTGGAGAACGGCGTGATATTGGACTTGCTGTTGAGAGCCAGGTACACAGGACTCTTGGAGTTATGGCTTGCAGGGCAATTGCCTATGGTAGCCGATCACCCCTTCTCTTTGTTCAAGGCAATATGACTGCTGCGCGTTATGTTAATGATGCCTTACAAACTACTTTACTGCCGTATCTAGAAGGCCAACCGCACGCCTTTTTTTCAGCAATTCATTGCACGTCTCTATATTGCTAGTCATACTACGGACTTTCTTCAAGAAATGGTTTGCCGTGTCCACCCGGTTCACCGGATTTAAATCTCAGCGAACGCGTGTGGGATGTGGCGGGGAGGAGACTATCCACTTTGCACCATCCACCACAGACTCCGCCACATTTAATCCACGAAGTTCGGGTTGCGGGGAATGAGGTGCCACAACCACACATCGATCATCTCATTTTGTCGATGCCTAGATATACAGGAGTGTATTCATCTGCAGGGTCGCCCAAAACATTATTGATCTTTATTCTTATTACTTGTCAATAGAATTTCGTGAGAATGTTCTTGATGTAAAACTATAAGATTGCCGGAAAATAAACTTGAAGGAACTATTTTTTCTTGGTCTAACACTTGTAATGTCACTGAGGGTATTTCTAAAAGACTCCTAATCAGCGTAAAAAGTTATCGTTTTCTGGTTTTATTGCAAAAATAATCATAGACATTGGATTCGTATAAGCAGAAAATACAAATTTACCGAAAATTGACATTGATGGTTGGCATTTTTTTGCCTTCAACCCAGATTCCTGTTCTAATGAGCAAAGAATATGAAGACTCCTAATATATGATTACAGTGCATCTGATATGACGATATACATACTTAGGGAATAATAAGTAATACACTCACATAATCTTCATTTTCAGAAGTCATTCAAAGAACATTCGTTATAGCCCTTGATAGTTTTATCTAATATAACATCAAAGAGGTCTTCGCAAAAATAAATTTGATTTACAGTCGATAAAAACTCAGGCTCCATTTGAGCAAATCATAACCAGGTGTTGGGTATATTTATTTCCCTAGGCACTCTCATCCACAGAGATCTTTATCGTTGTACTTTGACATTGTTGTATGATACAATAATGACAATTACTATATTTTTCGTGTAAACTAATGGAAGTCTACTCAGAGCAGATTGATATATGGGCAAAGTATGGCGGACATAAGAGAAATATATTTGTATTTATATATCATATAAATAAAATTGTACGATAATTTTGGTCTCAAAAATACTGTATTAATTTCTTCAGTCTAATAGAACCAACTATTTAAGACCTACTTGAAAAAAGGGTCAACTAGCCTATTTGCGTGGTAAACAGAAACCTTTGGGCTTAACTCCATCTTCTCCTTAAACTTCATATGACATACATTTCCTTTCTGCAAAATTTCCCGCACTACTCCTCTCCGCTATCTCAGTACATTTCACCATCCATAAACCCAGCGTACGGCAGGCGAATAGGGGATGCATGGATTATCAAAAAGAGTGCAACGTCGTTGCAACCATCGCGTATCCGGACGGGTGCATCACATCCTGGCGCATTTTGTCGTCAATGTGACACTCTAGTCCAGGTGCTATCAAGTTTCTGAATGGATTCGAGTCGGAAGATTTTCTGGTGGAATATCCACAAATGGAAAGAGAATATAGGTATGCAATATCTGTACTTAGCTATAAATTTGTTAATTTTTTTTAGCATAAACGTATATTCCAGAAAGCTTGTGGCATACCAAAAAAAGCTTCTGTCAACGAATTCACGCTAGGTAGAAGAAGTCAGTCAAATATTTTTTGTTTGTGTTCTTATTCCCATACTATGACGATCAAGGCTCACTTGTCGAAAGTCTTCTTTTGACAGTTCTGTCATTAAATTCGTAGTTTTCATGTTATTATTTCAAAAAGCAAGTGTTTGCAGATAGATGTGGTGTCATACCCCATTCATAGTCCATTGTGGGAGTTTTTTCTAGTTTTCTAGTGTGGTATGGAACATTATCAAGAACAATGACGACGTTGTCGTCAGGCTTTGGGAGCGTTTCTTTAAACCATCATTCATATGAACTTCCGTCCATTTCTTCATAGTAGTCGGTCGTTTTCTTTGACTCAAATGAACATAGGGCAGTGAGCTCAAAGCTATCACTGCCACTTCACTGCCAATGTGACAGATAACAAATCGTTTTCCTTTCCCTGGAAATAATCATTTTCAATCAAAAACTCGTAATAATACAAACAGTATCGAACAGGTGTTGGTTCCAAATCTACCTGATTTAGCTGAGTTTAGTGTAGCTAAGTTTTCAGCTTGGACTCATAGATTCAGCCTACTTGCTACCATTTTTACAACACAAATAAAGAATTGGTTAGATACACGGACCTGAATAACTCTTTAGGCCAATGGTTAGTCCATTTAAGAAGACTTGTCTTGCTGATTTAATTGTTGAGTCAGCTCATAGTTTAGGTTTTGTATGTCCTGCATTTATCCAGGTTTCATCCAAGTCATAAATCTTCTTGCCCTGGTTGCGGTATTTGTTTATTGATTTTAAGTAATTTCGTCTCCATAAAATAATCTCTTGACTGTCCATCAAAATACTATTTATGCTGGGTTTTCTACAGTCAAAAGGAAGTACCATAGAATGTGGTCCTTGAATATTATTTTTTTTAATTTTTATATATCAAAACAGCCGCGCAGACAGAAGCCTAAATGCCGGAACACCGTAGCTACTATGATGACCCCAAAGAAATTTTGTTAATACGATTTTTGAATTGGAATGTCCCTTCTTGTCACGTTTTCGGGGAGGAGACATCACTGAAGTGGAAGCATGGCTGAAGGAAGCATTGGGAGAAATATTCTGTTACATCTGCTGTAGCCGTAGACGACATGCTAACGTATAAACTTACGCTATGTATGCACTGAATATGAATAGCAACTGCGATACCCCGAGCATGAGTTCTATCCTGGCAAATCCTGCACTTGTCCGTAGTTCTATGGTCGACTGACCAATAGCTACTGCAACGCATAGGCGGCTGCCGCTTTGCCACGCTGCATCTTTGTTGTGCCGTAAATGAACTTCGAATAGGGCATTGACGATCTCGAGGCGTACTACTCCTTACATAATTTGCACAGAACAGCAGAACCCTATTAAAGGCAGATGTTTCTACGGGTACGAATAATTATTATCATATTGATACAACGCTGTCACTTTGGTATACAAATGAGTCAAAAGCATGCATTAAAACTCCGCAATTTTGGCGCCAAGCAATGCAAGGAAAATATACAGGCTTGGATCCTTCCAATCTATTTGAATTCGTTGGTTTCTATATGTTCATACTGAAAGCACCCCGGGAAATAAGTCATTTTTCCTAACGCTTTTTAACAATTGTATGCCAATGTAAATTACAGATCCTAGAATTATTTTTCAAAACAACGCGTATGTAAGCTATCGTCTGCTGACGGCGAATTTTCTAGTTAGTTGAATATTATATATATTATATATATATATATATATATATATATATATATATATATATAATATCAGTGAATGTCTGGATGCCTTTGGAGATAAAAAATAACAGCTGTTGGAACCATTATCAGAACATCCATTAATATGGAGCTGGAGACTAGAGACTAAACTTTTTGCAGTTTGCTGGCATAGACTGCTGCGAGAATATAATTGTAAGTATAGTGAGGAGGTCTCGCCGAAACATCAACATTGTTCTACTGATTATTCGATCAACCGATACTAGCGATGCGGTGTGCTTAGGTTGACCTTGCACCGGTCTGGTAAACACAACATCCAGGTTTTGAACGGAGATTCGTACCTTCGAAGCTTAAGCGTAGTTCAAAAGCTCAGAACATTAATTCAGTGAGGACAAATATCTCACAATTTGGTGGAATGCATGACATGCAGCAAACATGGTTGTTGTTTCTGTTGGGTAGCTACAAAGTATTATCATGACCTGAGCTTTTTAGAGCTCAAAGAAGATCTTGGGAGGGCTTTCCACACCCGCAGTTATTAATCCACAAAGAACTTGGCAGACAGCGGTCGACTAAATCATAAAAATATCGAACTGTCAAGCTGACATTTTAGGTTATAGAGTCCACCCAAAGGAGAGAAATCCTTGGACTTATAGTCAACGCCAAACAAAGTGGCGTGCACGTCATCACGATAAAAATTCCCCGACCTAATGCCTAGGTTTCTATCACAAACAATTGCTCTATTGCAGTTTCATATTAATGTGATATATAAATTGTAAAATGGTCATTACTCTCTTATTATGGTTAATAGTCATATAAACATTGTTATTAAAATATCACATAAGTTGCTTTCTGATAAATTTAGACGCATTATGCGAAATAAAATGTTTTGCAAACGCTCCAATCACTTATCGACATGTAAACGCACTAAACCGATTTCGCAGCGTTGACACATTGTCACCTTGAAACTTATTTAAACTGGGAACTGACATTTGTATTAATTTTGACACTGAATCAATTTGTGGCATTTCAAATCTTTATAAATCCTTTGGCCCCGCATACTGTAAATCAACAACTGTTTGTTTCAAAACAAAATTATTCATTTTACGAGTAGATAAAGGCAATTTTGGTATATAAAGATGCCGAAACAGTTAAATAGTCGGTGTAAGGAACTCGTGGCCTCGTTAATGCACTACTTTGAGCAAGAAAGGGACAACAACGGGCCTTTGTTGCCTTTAAATGCTGTTCAAGAGGTAGGTTACTAATAATTATATGTAATGCATATTAATAATAGTGAAATTTTATTTCATTTTTTGTAGCGTGTTGTTGCTGCTTTAAAAATTAGTTTAAGGACAGTTAGTCGTATTTCCGAGGGTGTGAAAAGTGATGCAAATTTAGAATCGCCCAAGAAAAAGCGGAGTTATATTAAACGTGTAACCAACACAGCGACATTGGATACAAGTGCCATTCGAGAAGTGATCTATAATATGTATCACAAAAGTAAGATCTTATTATAACTTATCAGAAATTTGCATTAATTTGTTAACTAAATTATAATGTCATATTACACATGGTTTCAGAAGAACAAGTTACGATACAAACTTTATGGTCTCGATTAAGAGATAGGGCATTATTTGATGGTAGTGCCACGTCTTTAAGGCGGTTGCTTAGAGATCTTGGATTTAAGTGGCTTAAGGACAATCCGCGACGAGGGCTCATGGAACTACCAAGTATAGCTTTGAAAAGGGTGGAATTTCTAAGGCAATACAATCAAGCCAAGGTTGAGGCCTTATACCAGTTTGTCTTCCTCGATGAAACTTGGATATTTCAAAATGGGACCATAGGTCGCTCTTGGCAAAATGGAAACCAAAAAAGCGTGAAAGCTATTAAAACAGATGGTAAAAGGTATGTACTTTTACACAATTTGCACTATAAAATTTAAAACTAATATATTTTAGATACATTATATTACATGCTGGAAATGAAAATGGGTTTATTGAGGGTAGTGAAGCGATATTTTCTTCGAAAACAAAATTGAGCGATTACCATGGAGAGATGAACCAGGACAATTTTTTGAAATGGTTTCAACATCAGTTATTAGAAAAATTGGAGAGTCCATCTATGTTTATACTGGATAACGCCCCTTATCACAGCATGATATTGAACAAAGTGCCCAACAATGCATGGACAAAAAAAAATATCCAAGACTGGTTGACAAATCAAAACATACCATTTTTAAACACAATGTTTAAAACAGAGCTATTGAGTATTGTTGCTCGGTACATAATGCTTCTTAATTATATATATTTTGGTCGACAGTTTATATTTCTTTTGTTTATTCCTATTCTTAAAATAACTGCTTTTTTAGAAACAAACCACCTAAAATATACGTGATTGATGAATTGGCGGAACAACATGGGCACAAAGTTCTTCGTCTGCCTCCTTACCATTGTATATGTAACCCTATTGAGTTAATTTGGGGCATAGCAAAAGGTTACTATAACAGACATGTTGGTAGAGATGGTAACAGTGAAAAAGACTGTTTGGATATGTGGAACGAGGCTCTACAAACGGTTACGCCAGACATGTGGAAAAATAGTGTTCGGCATACTGAGCAAGAAATTTTTAAATGGTATGAAAGAGAACGAATTTTTGATCGACCAGACATCGAACCTTTAATAATCAACTTTGAGAGTGATGAAGATTCAGATTCAGACAGCGCTGAAGAAAGAAACTCCGACTAACTTTATTGTACAGAAAAAGCTTACACCAGTAGCTTACCTAATTTTAGAATGCATTTTTCTGTATGAATTCTGTAAAATAAATACCATGCATAAAATTTGGAGGACCCCATTTGGATTTTTATTCAGTACCTTTAAGCTATCAATTAAATATGGTAGTTTCATAGTGTCATCTGATCAATAATTGTCATACTTAATGATTATGCAAGTACAGATCTATAATTTTATTATACTATTATTTTTGTTCTCATTTGAGGTTAATATTGCTTATAAACCTAGATATGTAAATAATACATTTTATTATTTTACAAAAAGTTTGGCAACAATGTAAATTTTTCAACACACCCACCTTGATGACGTGCACGCCACTTTGTTTGGCGTTGACTATACATGAGCTGCTTGTTTAACTTCCACTCAAGTTTTAAGTGTATCCGATGCAACAAAGATTTAAAGGTTAAAGCTAGGCTTAGCTTAAAGCTAGCAGCACTGGATCCAGTATACTTATTCCGCCCTATTGAAGGTATAGTTATTCTAATAACACAAATATATGCAATCACTGGTCCGAAAAACGATAAGAACATTATAGAAATGGAATTACTCTTTCTCAAAACGTTATTCTTTTTTTTCCGATAATCTTCTAGTCGTTGTTATAAAATTAATGAGATTATTGCTTTCATTGTTGGTCAGTACTAATTTAATGAAGCTGCTTTTCTAATTTGTATGTCTGGCCAAAAGCCGTATTAGTCGTTTGTACAGTATTTCTTATATTTTATATATATGTCACGCATTTCCGTCTGTCTATCTGTCGACCAGTACACTAGCATACTGGTTTGTTTGTCCGCTAATTCTTGGTTCAATTTACCCCTAAAAGAGCTGTTAGGTTCTTGACCAGATTTTTACATTACCATACCAAGGACTAGCTGTGGAGCTATAGACAAAGAACGGAAAAAATAAAAATTGCTTAATCTCGGTTTTTTTGACGTTTTAGACAGTCCTGCTCATTTCGAGAAATGTTTTTGTCTGGTGAAACATTGGGGATTTGGTGCTGCAGGGACTGGGGAAGGGTGGATCTAATTTTTTTACGATAATTTATTTGCCCTCCTCTAACTCCGGTACATTTGCCTAAAGAGCTTCAATGCCCGCCTTGAGTGTAACCAAGATAGAAAAGTACCTTTTGCAAGCTAGTCGCTGCCGCTTGTGATGCTTTCCAGGATCAGGTTTACCTGATGTTTCGAGAAATGAGAGATTTCAGATCGAATATCTGTCAGACAAATGCGGGATGGGGACTATTTGTACGGGCGGATTTGAGCTGTATAACTCTTTTGTTAAATACGTGTTGCTAGATTTCTTCTGATTGGGCTAACTTATGCTGGTTATAATGTTTTACGGAGATAGCACTGCATGGGAAGTGCGGGGGTAACTTATCTGAAGCCATTTTTCTTTCTTTAACCTACACTAGCACACCTGATAAATCGTAATAAAAGATGAAATAGGTACATTATTATAAATACAAATCGCTTTGGAGGTATACTTGTATCTTAAGAAGTGATCTTAAACTAAAACTTGTGAACTCAATAATCGTCAGACTTTTAGAATATAGCGCTGGCGCTTAACACAATTTTCCAACCGAAGAAATAAGAAAAAAGATTCAAGTTCTGCAAAACTTGCATGATTTTTTGTTTCAGTGACATCAGCAGACACGAATACATCACTGGGTATCATGGGGAAACGTTGTGACTCATTGGTCCTTTATTCCGATTTACTATTTAAGGTTTTAAAATATCAATCTTCAAATTATTTTTTAGAGAAAAGACTTCCACTTCATCATATATTCTTGCATACTTCTTACATACTACATCAAAATTTAAAAAATATTTTTATCATACTAAACCTTCTATACTATCATCCATAGTTCCAAAAAAAAAAAATAAAAAAGGTCTGATACAGTTACAATTTGATGAATCTACAAGTAGTTAAGTAGTTAATTTCTGGAATGATAACCTTTACCACTATTATTATCCTTCGAAGTTTTGTATTAAAGTTATATACCTATAGTTTTTTATATATCATTTGCTCATACTTTATTTAAAATTAGGTACGGTAGCTACACAGGCTAGGCTGAAAAATGGCTTTGTCAATTCCCAGCATTTTGGAGTATTATTATTTTGTATTAGTCCGATTTTTATACCATTATGTATCAAAACTCCACCAAACATTATAGTTATTAGTCTGGAACAAAAATGTCGCTGTGTCTCCAACATAGATGGCACCTAGACTACGGGCACATCATCTCTCGCGTATCTCGTCGTCAACGTGCCCCTCGGTGCATCGGTGCCGTCGGAGTGGAGTGCCAACACAAAACGGACGGAATAATGAGAATAATAAGTACGCCTCCCGTGGTGCAATACTGCTACCGCGCTGGCTTCGTCAAAAGGATGAGCTAGGTAGAGCTGCCAGACAGATAACGTGTCAGAGTTGCAGCCAGGGGTGGCAGCAGTCCACAGGTTCAATTCGTTTTGAGGTCCATACGTATATAAAATAAATGGCACATGATTTTCTCCATTGTAGGGAAACTTGAGCATATGTCAAATGTCAGACATGCATCGCAACAAATATCCAGCAGTCTTGTACACGTACTAAACGTAAAGCAATGTGTCCGTATGATGCGAATACTCTTTAACTTACTGAACATACCTCTGAATCTTTTTCAGTTTCTGGTTATACGATAGCCATTCCATATATTTTAGGCCTGACCTTCCACATATGAAATGCTCCTAACCAGTCAGTTTTTGGAATAACTTGAACAAACACATTAATTGCTTGAATTGGTTGAAGAGTCGGAAGTCACACTTTGAGAAATCTGTTGAATGTTCTAGCATTTTGATTTGGCGCTGGCGTCATCAGTAAGCTGATGTGACACCCACCTCGCAACAACTGTTTTTAAATGGAGATGATCATGCAAAATGGTGTACACTGTTGCGGATCCTACCCCAAGAGTTGCCTCTATAGTCTCACATCTGCAGCGAGAATCTTCTTCAATTAGCCGCTGAATATTAGCAATGTCTTCTGAAGTCACTCTAGAACATGGCCTACCAGTATGTTCTTCATCAGCCAATGAAACATGCCCTCTTTTAAGTTCGGCATACCAGCGAAACACACTTGCCCGGGATGGAGCTTCATTACCAAATGCCTGTTGTAACCGTTCGATACATTGATGTCCAGTTAAACCGACTTTAAAGTCATAGTAAATCATAGCGCGATAACTATCTCGAGACAACTCCATGTTTCGTCTTAAATTTGTTTACACCACGTGCACTGTAAGATGCTTGAAAATGAACTGAATGCGGTGACTTGCTAACGAAGGACTGCTCTTCCTAATTGTGCACTGTTGACGGTTTTAACTAGTATAGTTAACGCGCATCTCAAAATATACAGCGTGTCACTCGTAAGACCTTTATTTTAATGTTGACACCAAAATCAACTCGAGTTCAACCCAATTTCAAATTGTAAAAGATATGACACTGTGTTCGTTGCAGTGAAGTGGTTGGAACAAAATTGTTGCAAACCTTCCGGAAAAGCTACACTTTATGCACCGCCAATAACAAGTGAAGTAGTAGTTTTCTTGGGTGACTGAAATGTTGATCTGCTACCTACTCAATCCCGTGATACCATTACTTCTAATAAACTCTTAGATTCATTAGGCCTAGATCAGATAATCAAAGAACCGACAAGACTAACGCTTTCCAGTTAAACTTCAATTGATCTAATTTCGAATCTGGATGTCGTATCTTCTGAGTCAATTCTGTCAATGTGATTAGGGTCATGAATTACTACCTTTCACCTTCAATATAAAGAAACGGGCACGCAGGTGGTTTAGACAAACATGTCGAAGTTACCGTAAGTTATAAATAAATTCCCTTACATCAGAATTAAAATCAATTCCTTGGCGTGTTTTGTCTGATTTAGACAAGATTGATAAAAAACTAGTTTTTTAATTGTGCAGTGTTAGCTTTCGAGGATCGTAATGCTCCTCTCGTAAGAAGAACTTTTTCCAAATAACGTAAGCCTTAAATGACCGAAAATAAAAAATTCCTTATCTCTTTATAAGATGCGGGGCCATGAACATTTCAAAAGACGAAAGCAGTAGGGGCATTTGAGTACTACAAGGAGATGGAGAAAATTGCGCCACAAGTTCAATCAGGTAGGAAAAAAACCGTTTATGGAGCAAAAAATTTGAGACAAAAGAAGCGATGTTTGCAATATTTTGAAGATTCTGAATTTGTGTGCAAAGAAGGGGAGTGCTGTAATTCCGGATTCTTTGATTAATGTTAACGATATAAATCTGTATCGGATTAAATCTGTTCCAAGAAATAATAATGACTACTCCCAGATCATTGCTCATTATGAGAGTAAAGCTAGAAATCAAAGGAATATCTTTAAATTTCATGGAGTTGACGAAATATGTAACTGTTCTCAATTATATGTCTACCATTCCATCAAACTCGGTTGGCTTAGAAGGCATTGAAATAACATTCTTGAAACTGTGCTGCTCTTTGTTACTACCTTATTTGACGCATTTTTTTAACGGCGTTCAGTGTATCCTACAGTATGGAAAGCTGCAAAAATACAACCTATATCCAAGAACAAACGTACACAGTCATTCAAAGACGTTCGTCCTATTAGTATTTTATCAGAGCCCTCTAAAATATTGGAAAAAATTAGAACATTTCTTCGTTCCCATGCAATATTTCCAGTTTAACAGAAGAAATTTGGGGCTGGGCATAGCTGTTGTGCTGCACTATTTAATGTATCTAACAACATCCTTCAGGCAACACATGACGTCAAGATAAGCACCCTAGTACTCCTTGACTCTACTCTAAAGCAATCGACACAATCAACCATCAAACATTAATATCTATCTTGCATTCCCTTGAGATAAGTAACCATATGTCAATGTTATTATCAAATTAAATAAACAAACGCAAACAGAAGGTAATGCTGAATGGGATTGTGTGGTTGCTGATGTCAGGGATCAATATTGAGTCCTTTATTACACCCCACAATTTCCAAAAGCTGCCAACTAACCAAAGTTTTGATTATATGTGGATGATAGTCAGCTTCTCTATTCATTTCGCCCAGATGGAGTAGATGAAGGTTGTCGTAGAATATGCGTTGACCTCAAAAGTATCTCCGATACCTCTTAGCAGCATACCTTGTATCTTAACCCTTATAAGTCAAATTATATTTGGTCTCATAAAAGGTAGAAATCTTATAAAAAATAAAATAAATATGAATTTTAATGGTGTTGTAATAAATAAGCAAACCGAAGTAAAGATCTATTAGCATTACTGGATGAAGAACACAGAGAAAGCATAAGGTCTAAAACTACAATCACTCCACCAGGTCATCGTACTGCTCTATTTGAAAAATCATTTTCGTACAATACCTTCAAAACATATAATACTTAAAATCAATATCTCTAGACTCTGTCATAGAATACTACTTCAGGCTTCGGAGATCTCGCTATATATAGTATTGTATCATGTTTAATATCTAAAGGGTTTATTTGTTTGCATGGTATAATCACAATATGCACCTACAGTATAGGATATAATTACATCTATCTCTCATTGTAGTTTTTCATTTTTTTTTATCTTGCCTCATCATTATATCCTCATATTTTAAGCTTGATTTTCTATAAGTGCGTTATGTAGCGTGAAGTGGAAGATCAGCTATCCCTCTGGGAATGAATGCAGGTGTTCGCGTTTTTCGGGTAGCAATTCATATCTTTGGACCTTGCAATCAATGAATAAAAATGATGAATCTTAATTGTGAGAAGCAAATTATTAGTGTTCGAGAAAACATAAAGTATGTTCGCGTACTTTACGCAGGTCGATCATTGCACATTATATTTGTTATATAATGAAATTTTTTGGTAAATGACGGCAAGTAGGTTGACTCTGCATTTTCTACGCAACGCTGCCGTCAGTTCATAAAGGACTATGTACGGCACTAGGGTTAGCTATGAACACGTATAACAAAAAATAAATGGATCAAGTTCGTCAAACAGGCTCGTACAATGAAAATTTATATATTTAGCATTCCTTGCTGTACAATTTTTTGGTTCTTCATGACTTAGCCCCCTGGGAAGATATGCTACCGTTCGGTTCTCAAAAATTTTTGGAGGAAGACAGGCTTTTATACAAACTTACCTCTTGCCGATGGATGGTCATCTTCCAGGAAAAAAAATTCCTGCACTCGCACATGATCGAAACTATGATTACATCTACCGTAGATTATCATTGACGGTCCCCATCGAAGCAGTCGCCCAACACTGGCCGAATGGAACACACATCCATCGGCCGGATCTCGAAGTACATATTATTGACATGCGACGGTTGAAAATATTTCTTTGTCATCTTAAATTTTAAAGATAAATGTACCTGAAACCCAATGATGAGTGAGATACGTCTGGTAGGTGTATATTATTGCCGCGGCTGGAAGCGTATAAGTATACCAACTTCAAGAAGGTGAAATATATCCTCCTGGACCGCCCACATATCCCAACCCCCAATTTTAACCCCTACAATTTTTTTCGGAAAATGATCAGGAGCCTCTGAAACATCAAAAAACGAAGTTTGATCGATATTCATTCTTTCCTTTTTTCCAAGCCTCCCGCCATTGGATCTATTTTCAAGAACTATAAAGATCTTTCGTCCTTGGCAGAGTCATGTGGAAATTTCATCGAAGTCCGATCAGTAGTTTAGGTTATAGAGAGGACAAGAGTTAGCGGACAGGCTGATACAAATAAGACATATGGTTTCCGTGATATACATGTCACAAAAGATCAAAATACGTAATATCCCATTTTCAAAACTTTAACTTAACTCATGCAAAAATAAATTGAAACATGAATAAAATAGATAAATGATAGTAGGACTCATAATATAACAAAAGAATTACCTATGCATATTTAGAATAATTACTCATAACTGAATAAATACTATATTTACAAGCAGAAGTGAAAGATGTGTATTTACAACTTTGGCACTCTAAAAGTAGATTCTTGATGTCTTTTAAAGTTATCAAATGTTGAAGGTATAATTTCAGGGGGTAATGAATTATACGGACAGATCGCAAGGTGAAGCCTTAATGGAAAAGTGAAGTTCTGAGGATAGGCATGGTGAGTGTATTAGGGAACCGGATATCTCTACAATGAGCATACAGACGATGAACTAGTTTTTTCTTTAAAAGCGGAGGTAATGAGGTAATTTGGAGTTAGTGAACATAACATAGTAAGTGATATTTATATAATTTTGTATCATTCAACCAACGTAGTTTTTGAAAAGGTATCGAATTATCGAATTCTTTGCAAGCGTTCTATAGATACCGAATCTAAAAATCAATGGTAAGAAATATCACCACATGTAATTTTCGAATGCTCAATGATTTGCATAAAATTTTCTGAGTTTTGTAGTGTAAAATTTGTTAATTGTATAATGTTGTCATTGTTGAAGTTGTTGTACAATTGAGCATCATCGGCAGATAATTGTCCAAGCACTGTTCCTTTAGACAGTATCGAGGATATTGAAGTTTCTGGTGATGCGTTCATATCCAGATCTATTTCTTATGAAGTTACTGATCATACCAATTGAAAGTCAGAAAAACTGTAATACTTAAATTTAGCTAATGAAATTGAATGATTTATCGAATCTAATGTTTTTGTAAAATCTAAGAGGATTAAAGATGTCGACAAATTTTGATTCCAAGCCTTTATGATGTTATGTGCAAAGTCTCATAATGCTCCTGCATTATTGTACCGTTTCTTGAATCCGCATTGCTTAGCCGGAAGTATTGTAGATTGTACAATGTAATCATGTATCTGTATATACACGACTTTCTCTAATAATTTTGATAATATAGGTAGGACCTTATGGGTCTTAAGTCAGAATAGGAAGTAGGCTTATTATGTTTAGCTATCGGTCTAACTACAGCGCGTTTCCATAATTTGGGAATTGCGTTATTTTGTTTATAATTTGTAGAATGTGACATAACGTACTGTGAAAACAGAGTTTCAACATACTAAGACATATTCCATCAATCCTAAAGGCACTTGATGTTAGTGATTTGAATATTGCATGCAAATTTTGAATATCTATCGGTTTCAAACTAAATCTATTTTGAGTATAGCAATTCGTTTTGTAAAAATGGATTGTTCGTGTACAGAAGTTTATACTCGAATTACCACTAAAAATACACCTAAAATAACTATTCATTTTTACTGGGTTTCTCAAATGGTTAGGAATTTAACTATCTTTCAATGTTTGCATACGCACTGCCTTTAAAGTTTTATATAAAGCAGGAGAATCATTTTGTGAGCTGAGATATGCTGCTTTTTCTTATCTTATCTTTGGCAAAGCAGAATTCATTACGGCTTCATAACATGTCCATGATTATTCCGAATTCTCGTTTGAATTGTGTTTTAGCTTTATCTCTTTCTTTTTTCATAATTAGCTTAACATGTCACGAAGCATATTATTCACACGTATATTTTTTAAGGGGTGCGTGCTTATCAAAAATAAACGTTATACCATCGGTTATGAGAGAAACTTTCTGATCAATGTCTTCTAAATCATATAAGTTATTCTACATGGGAAATAAACGAAATCATTTTGAAAGTTAGTCTAATCGAAGTTTTTGAGGTCACTGTATATGTTAAATTTTTGTTTAGGATTCTTGGTGGTAAAGGTTGGTTCGTAGAAAACTAGTCAGCGATTCATGTCCATGGTTCCAGAATTTAAACAAATACTAGAATCACTTAGAAATATCGGATCTAGTGGACTACTGGAATTCCTCGTGATTCTAGAAGCTTCATTGATAACTTGCTGGAAACCATAAGCAATAAAACAGTATTTCAATTTGTTATTATCAGCTGAAAGGTTAACATTTATATCACCAACGACGATTATGTTTTTAAAATTTAGTAAGTATAAGTGTTGTAAGAGCATTTTCAAAACAGTGTATAGCTCTTGTGGGACTTCCCTTTGGGGCGTTATAGGTTAACCCAAAGGCTAGGCGTGATCTAGAAATTTGTATCCTGATCCACAAATTTACAACTTCCGGAATACACTCAACAAGTTGTTCAATTTTTAAATCCTTGCCATTGGTGTAGGAAGTGAAAATTGTCACATATGTTGACTGATTGCTCTGGCTAGATTCTATTTATAAAATACGTTCCTCATATGCTTTTCTTCCACTCACAACCACCAAACCAATCGCATCGTCTAGTTGCCGTCGGGTTGCTTTCGGTGAGAATAGTGCGATAGAATTGTATAAAAACATAAAGGATGCATAAAATATGGCGTCATCAGTGGTTGATTTCGTTTTCTTTTTTTTAGAAATCGCTACCAGATCCAAATGCCACATATATCGTTTTTATCTAAAGCTGTGTCTCAACCCGTCGTAGAACCGTGAATAGTGTTCCAACCTTCTCCGTCACAGAAACAGAACGGTTCTGCATTGTGTTCCAACCCGTTTTGGGATCGATTTGGGATGGTTTTGTTACGGTGATGTCGGTAGCTGCACTCAAGCAAGAACTAAAGGAACTGAGATGCGCAGAAGAGCTCCTGTCAGGTGATTTCTTCTAAGCCTAACCTCCAAACTTCCTTGCTTTTATAGTGATGGAACATGTGTGTGCCGTGTTTACAAAAAAAAGATAATGATTTGACATTTTTCATCGGGATGAGTAGTGACGACGAAGGGGACATCGATTTTGAATTGTTTTCGGTTAGCGAAGATGACCGGACATTATTTAATCGTTGCTGATATATGTTCATATTTTTTAGTTCATAAACAAATCTACATCAGTGATTTTGAACTTATTGCAAACGCGTCTTCATCACAGTCCAGGCAACTGTAATATAAGATATCAGAGTAATGTACCACAGATATAAAACCAATGATTCACATGAAGCTCTTTTAACGTTAGTACTTAGTACATGTTTATTCGTACAGAACATTTTTTACATGATTTTTGAATAATGCTGTTGCAGGTGGAATGAATCTCAAATTTTGATCAAACGTTACACTCAAAATATTTAATTTTTATTTTAAACCCAAATTACTGTCTAATAAGTTAATGTTACGATTTAACTGTATTTAAGCCATGTCATTCTTCAAGAGAGGGTCAAGTGTAAATAATATTGTCGCTAAATAAGCGAATTTAAACTCAAAACAAATTGTAAAAACCCTTGAAAATATCCCGGTTATCTACAGCATCCATGTCATCAATCAAAAACTGACGGCATCAACAGGAGATCACAAATACAACCTATACTTTTTGAATACATACCTACAATCGGAGGCTGAGTTTAACGACTCCAGATGGCATTATTAGCCGTATGTTCAGTACCGCTAGACATTTAGTTTCATACGAAATTTGTAGACAAAGCTACACGTTTAATACTTATGTATGTATTTATATGTATATCAGTATATAATGAATTGCCAATAATTCCTATAGTTCTGATTTGAAATGGCTTACCTATGTAAATTAAAAATATTCCAGATGGCGTTAGAAACCTACAATAGAAGAAATTAAGAAAATAGTAGTGTACTTACTTGAAAACATTGTTTCGCTGTGAGCTGGGATTATAGCGTTAACGTCAACGGTCGCTGTTAACAAAGCAAGTGACTGCATTGTCACAATAACGACGCGACTCCCCACCATGCCTGTGTTCTTGAGTTAGATATGTGTGTAACTGTGAGTAGAATAACTAGGACTCTTTAGTAAATGAAGTTACAAAGAGCATGACCTTCGGTGGTTCACGCACCTTATTCTACGTTATGTTTTCACGCTTTATTACTTATTAAATGAATAAAATTTAACATTTAATGTTACTTACGATTACATATGTGATCAATGTAGTCAAGCCTACCTGCAACAAAAATTATTATTAGGCTTTGTTCACTGCATGTGTCAGACCATAATAGCAAATAAGAAACAGTAAGACTTTGACCACAAACACTCAAACAGTGGAAATCAGCTGGCCATGTTAGACTAGTTTTGAAAAAAGTATCGTGGTCAGATGCAATTTATTCGGATACTAATGACCACTCAGAAACTCTATGAGAAATAGCTTTCGGCTAACTATTTTGCAATATTTAGTTTGTTGTACATATCTCAATGCGTAGAACAAGAGTGTCTATGGGCCAAGAATATTTTTCGAGTTATAGCGCCTCAAAGTTAGTATTGCTCCGAGAGGAAGTTTCTTAAGAACTGTTCAAGATCGTCCTGCACCAGGATCATACAGAGCATTCGACTAATTACCTAGATAACAAAGCTGCTTTCTCGGCACCTATACCTCTATTATATTTTTCAATGTATTTATATTTTCTCTCTTTCGAGTAGTTGTTGAGGTAATAACTGTGTACTTTGTCTGAAATAAAAACAATGTGCGGCAAATAGTATTTTGGCCCACTTAAAGTCCTGAATGTTCTCTAAGACAATGTACCTATTATAGTCATTGCCTCAATTTTTTAATTCAATTAGGTATACATAGTTGTCAAAATCGCATGTTCTAAACGATAAGGGCTTTTTACTACGTTCTGGCTCGTGGATGCCTCAAGTTTCTCCTGCAGCTGTGCGAGTCGATTTGAACTGGGTTCTGTTTCTGTTGGCTTGAAAAACGTTGATGTCAGACACAGTAATACTTGTGCTCCGCGAGTCTACATTCAGTACGACTTCTTTTAGAAACTGGTGAGCTCCGACCTTGAAAGAACTAAAATCCATGTGCGCTAATTTGAACATTCAAATATGACACCATGTATATTTCCAATCTTAAAATCTTATTTCTTTGATTCATTTAGACATCTAGTCAAATGTATTTTTTGCGACGAAATTAACAGAATCGGTTTAAGAATGCATTTCCTTTCATCTATCAATTAAAATGTTTCAGATACAGGTTGACCCACACTTTCATACGTCTCAAAAAAAACAGCAAAACTTAGTACACACACAGTACTTAGCTTTATCTAGGCATGGAGTACAAAACAGGGATACCGATCAAAATAACTTTCACTATGCAGCTGAGTAGTATAATGATGAGAATTTCTGAAATGTGTTTCCACATGAAGGTGTAGGATAATACCTTTTATTTTATTAATCGTTGGCCGCCATTGCCGGCGGACTTTTCCGGGTTTTTTCCAAATAACATGTACTGTCTTTTGCATACGTGTCAAAAAGATGAGCAAGCCATAACGCAACAGCAAATGAGATGTGATATAAATTAAAATCTTGTGTAGCCCCTAAGGTTTTTTCTTACATCTTAGACTCAAATTACTATTGGAGACAGACATGTTTGGCTGTGCCACAAGATGGTGGATAACTCAAGAGAAATCAAATGACAGCTTTGGTAATTGATGTTTTCTTCATTTTTCTGCTTACAACTTCGTCGCCAATACACCGAGATGTTCAATAAAACAGTATTGCTTACTACCAACCCAACAACCCTTGTCTCTTCAGTTTTGACAAGAAGGATTCAGCTGTTTCTGAAATTATGCGGTAACATAAAATGTATGAACTGTACAAAAGTCGGACTAATTAATTTAACCGGCTAGATTTTTTTGAGCCTACTTCAAGGCATTTTCACGGCTACAACACTAGGCGGGAGCTTAGCTAATAGCTGGCTGCGTCCTCAAATACGCTATTACCATTACTGATTGCAGTCCCCAGGAAAACTACATACCTCAACCGATATTATAATCCTTGTAGATGCGTAGCTGGTTGATATCGATTCGCGAACTTGAATCCCCCTCGGCCGCTGCTCCCCTTGCGGGAGTTGATAAGAGGATAGTCCGGGGAATAGGATCAAGGGATACGGCGAGAGGTGGGAGCCATTGCAGGGGTGCACGAGGGACGAGTTAGTGCGTATGCGTATACAGGGTGGCTTGATGTCCGTCATTTTGGTAGTGGAAATGGCTTTGTACCTCCAGAATTAAGTTGTGGAGCAGGCAACAAACAACATATTTGACATTGTATCCAGCGTATTCCCCTTAATTGGAAAACGTTTTTATCTCTACGATGTGATTCATAACTTTGTCGTGACCCAAACATGCAGTTTTTAAATTTAAATCATTAAGGTGTGCAAATTGCAGTTTCTGATAAATCCTTTCAAACGAAACAGTTTGATAATACATATACTACAGGGTTTAATTTCCGAATTGTTAAGATATTTGACAATCTACCGAATGAAACACTGAACTTAGTCAACTCGAACCTCAACAGATGTGATTATATATATATATATATATATATATATATATATATAGGTGAAAAATTAAAGCTTCCGCCTTTTGTTGGGTACTTCGACAAAATTTAAGCATTACGTCGTGAAGCCACTTGATGATTGCACGTAATGCTCTAATGTTTTCTAAATAATTTTTAATCTGTCTTTAACTTGTCTTGTCATATTTTATATAATTTTAACCATTGTACCATGTATCCAGCTCTCACCATGTTACTGGACGTTTCCCTCATCCTATACGAAAACAACAATTAGCAACATCCTCACATACTACTGTAAGTTAATTCAACTTAAATTCATTTTACACTTTTGTTGCTACTGTTATCATTGTAATTGCAGCTCCTGATGATGATGGCAAAGTCCATTGAAAGCTAGAGAGAATTAAAAAAAGTATAAAGAGTCCTCTTTGCTTAAATTTTGTCGAAGTACCCAACAAAAGGCGGAAGCTTTAATTTTTCACCTAACTGGTCTAGACGACAATGACCACGTCTCAAGTTATATATATATATATATATATAATTAAGCATTAACTATTCTAAAACACATTTTTTACCATTTGGATCTTATGCTAGACATCTGCCAAATTACACAAATTTTTCCTTCAACATTAATGATCAAAAAATGCAAATTAATAGAGAGCCCAATATAAAATACCCTGGAGTGGTCTTGGATCCTCACTTACGATGGGACATCCGTGTCAATTATATTTTAAAGAAAGTTAGATTTGTATCCTACAAAATTAAATACCTTGGGAATATATTGACAGAAAAATATCTTCGAACATTATACCATGCACTGATCGAGCCTCATCTCACATATGGTATATTAGCATGGGGAGCAGCATGTTCCTCACATATCTATAATTTAGATGTTTTTCAAAAAAGTATTCTAAAAATGATATTTATAAAACTGAAACTTTATCCCACTGACAAATTATACGCAGATGTTCGGATGTATGATATAAGACAGCTTTATTTCTTACACAGTATCACTCACTACCATAAATTTGTAAACACCGGCCAAAAAATTAAACATAATCATTATACAAGGTACAAAATTCATGGCACAGTAGTTCCTCAGCCGCATAAATCTATAATGCAGCGGTCATATCTCTATTTAGCGCCAAAATTTTATGAAATTATACCTAAAGACTTAAAAGATTTACGTTTCGGAAATTGTTTCAAAAGAAATTTAAAAAAGTGGCTACATTATATATCTAGGACTGAAATTCATAAACTCATAAATACGAACATCAAGTAAATACATAATCTACTGTAGCTAATTTTGTCCTTTTTTGTCATTTGCATTCTACAGTTGCAACTTGAAATTATTGGTCCATGCACAGGCGATGCCTTCTATTGGGCCTGTTTTGATTTTATATTTATTTACTCATATTGTTTGTTATCTTTGTACATTCAGTGAATAAATGTTATTATTATTATTATTATTATTATTATATATATATATATATATATAGCTTCCGCCTTTAATAGCTTTAATTTTTCACCTAACTGGGCTAAACGACATCAGTTACATCCATATATAATATATAATACTGCCTGAAATTTATGGAATGTGTTTAGACAACTCACCCTATATATCCATAGAAACTGGATTTATTTTTAGTTATGAAAAGGACTCAGTCCATAGTACCTACCATTTCACTACATCCATATAAGTATGAACCACCCTGTAGATCGCGTATTAAAAAGTCTAAAATAAAGCAAGCATAAATATTCAAAACATAGTACGAGTATCAATAGTAATTCTTATACGGGCTTAACCCATGACAGCTTTTTGGCGCATTTTTCACAGACCATCCTGTGTAACGAAGTTGCGTCTCCAGCTGTTTCCAGCGGCCATTTGGTTAATGGACTGCCCTGTCGAACAGCAGAATTGTCCTGGAAAACAGGTATGCGCCTATCCGTCCGTGTGCAGTCACCTTTAATGAATTTCCTTTGAAGCAAAAGGTGATTTCGATAAGTTAAACGGTGCGAAGCCGAAGCAGCGATACGACGAAAGAAGTTGCATTAAAATCGGATATATTTCAGGATTCTGAATATTTCGACACCTTTCTATTATCTCAGTTTGCCTCGTGAAAACTTTAGAATCGACTTCAAATTAAGTTTCCATTGAGCTAAAGACATAAAACTTTGGACAGAGCTTATTACTAGGCGGAAACGAAGCTTAGGCTTAAATACCTGTTTCCATTAGATTACACTTGTTATATACATTCTTCCTTAAAATTGCGCTGAATATGAGATCTAAGGGAAAGCCTCACAGTTTTTTTATAAACAACATCATACTTCTTTGATCTTTTTTAAGTGTGCCGAGTAAAAGAATTTAACAGAGTCATGAGGGATCATTTCTCATCTCAATATCTTATATTTGGTCCAGCAAACGGCGCGAATCAAAAAAATTGCTACTGGAAGACTGTGGTTGAACTTCACTAGGTTTGTCAGAATGGGCTACAACTGCACCCGGCTGTTGAACCCTAGATCCAGCATGTCCAGCATTTGATCTCAAGCTTTCTATTTTCGATGGACTAGTTTTTCCCAGTAAATTTTATTTGTTGGTAGGTCGATCTACTTATTCCGCTTAGAAAGAATTCTGTCAAGGGTATCATATATCTTTTTGCTTATGCTGACAACAGACAACTAATACATGTATTAATATTACATAAAGTATGTGTGCGTCCCAACCATTCACGTTGGTCATATCAAAGATTAAATTCCTATCCGTTAATCGTAAAGCGTTGTAGAATTTTTAGCGCGTTCCAAAAGCTATTAAAAACATTGTCTTTTACATACTTTAATTTTTTTTTTCAATGACTAGTCAAATGATAACTTTTGGAAACTAGTTTCGACCAAATTGATAGTGGTTGATGATTATGAAAAATACTGAAAGTAAACGGTAAGCGACTGAGGAACGATCATGACCAATCAGGAATGTGGAATGCATGCTTGTCTCGTTAGGTACAGCCAAACCGATTGTGGAAGGGTAGTCATAGACGCACAGAGCTGCGTTTGTAAACCTTCCTCAGACTCAGAACTGATTTGTACTTCTCAAAACTAATTTGCTCTTCAAATTATACCTGCTCTGGTAAAGCACCTAAATTTTGCATCTAACATCAATTCAGCTTTCACTTAGATCAGAAGTACGCAGTAGCAACATCTATTAAAGCATCATCTCCTGCATAAATAATTATAAGGCTATCCATGAGTAAGGATCAGGTGACATGACGAAGGATACGAAGCAATGAGGAGGGAGAGTTCCGTTAGTGCGTAACGTAGAGGCCATTTGGCTAATGGAGCTCCCCATGGGAGACCGACATCTCGGCCAATGGGTCCGAGTCTCATGTGCGTCCACTTTAAACGAAGTGCCTTTTAAGTAAAATATAATTTCGATAGGTTAAACAGTGTGGAATAAGGGTAATCATAGCAGGTAATAAGGTGCAAGAAAATCGGCAATATTCTTGTTTTGATACATTTCAAAAAAACCAAACCCAGTGCACTTTTCAAGCGCCAGTACCTGATTCTAAATGAGTTATATCCGTTAAAATTAATTTCGATGGTGCTCTGTGATGAAATACTTGACTCGATATGATAATTTTGACATCTGATTTTATCGATCTTCTCTATTCGAGTTATTATGGCTGTCGTAAGAAACAACAGCGGGGATGCAAAGCTTCCGATTTCTACTAACTTTATAAAATTCCATACTATGTCATGATATTAAAACAAAACAATTTATTTGCAATAACTTTACTACTGATATCTGTCATCATCACCAAACTCAGCTTGTCATCAAACTGTTACCTTTTTGTTTCGGTGTCGCTGGTTTTATAGTTACCAATAATCTCAAATACCGTGCCATAATAGGAATGAATCCACCTGGAGTTGATTTGCAGCATGGGTATTTGATAGAGATCGCGGTAAATAAAATAGAACAATAGGCTAGTTGATACTCTTTCAAGATGGTCTTAACTAGTTCTTATCACACATCGATAAGCACCTCAGGAAAGCTGTGGATTATAGTGCCCAGGGAAAAAATTACGCAACACTGTGTATTGGTTGGAACATACCTTATGTTCGAAGCATACTTTACTCTTAGATGTGCAGACTTTATCGACTTGTTTGAGTTGGACGTAACCCACGCCTAACTAGCAAAGTGATGCTATAGCTTTTTGATAAAAGAACTGTTCAGACGTAAAAGCTATTGTTTGTTGTTGTCTGTGCACCAAAATGCTTAATGTTGTGTGAAATGCAGATTTGCTTTCTGCAGCACATTTGCTCTAAAATCAGGTGTCTAAAATATTCTTGATGCATAGTTATACATCACGTTACGAGTATAAGACACATTTTGAACTGTTGTATGAACGTGTATACAAATATTCGTATTTTATCCGGCATATTTGTGCGGTGGTCAAAATAGTTGTGTTGCCGCATTCATGGTAATACAAACACGAGCCTTGTTGTTTTGGTCTGCAAAATTACTACTTTAGTCAACCAGTTGTTCCCGGTGGAAGCACTTAGGCAACTGTCGTAACTGTTAAAGGCTGTGCAATATGACAACCTTTATAGTACAAAATTGCTGTGCTCGGCATACATTTTTTGCTAAATGTATGAGTATACAACTGCACCATAACCTAACTTTCTGCTGTCATCTTTTTCGGTTAAATGCCTTAACCTATATTTTGAAACAAGCGACGCACAAATATTTTATTTTAAAGGTCTCATCAAGTTTTGAAACAGAAGATATACTTGTAATTAGATCTGGTACAATCTCAGGGTAAAGCATTCGACTCCGTCAGTATTGAATTTTAGAGATTTGTCAAATTGTTGTATGATACCTGAAAATGTTCTAATAAACCAAAGACAGTATGGTAGATGCCATGATGATGCATAATCACCCGCCACATTGGTTGAAGAATAGATTGCTTTATTGAAAATCAAAAAACATTTGTTTTAGTTTGACATGACAGATATAAAATGATAAACGTTTGTGTAATTGTGTCTAAATATAGGATTTGTGGGAGATTTAATGCAGACCAGCGCGGATTTTTATCTCAAAAATCGAGACTTATCTTTGATCATCATTAAAATATGGATCAAATCCGAAGCACGTAGAAACTGCGTCCCTCCTTTGTCCGATGACCACAATAAAATTTGCTGGGCAAGTCATTCAATTGCCTATTATAACACAGTGAAGGAGCTTATACCTGTGTTTGAAATTCACAATGGCCGATATGTGTGTAAACAAGATGAATGTAATGTGTTAGTTATATATTCTTCACTTGCAATAAGGTAGTATTATGTAACAGAATGATTGATTATGTCGTTGTGTTAGTTGGGCATCATCAGCATACGATTCCCTTGCAGAGTACGAAGAAATACAATATTACATACCATTATTCAGAGGTTATGATGCATCAGCTTAGTTTTAAAACTGCTGAAAAGGGAGAATATGTATGTCTAATAATGATTCTGTCTTTTTATGTGTATCATTATAACAAATACAGAGCAGAAATCTAGGCTGAAGGCAAAAAAACAACATCCAGCAATGTGTCAGTTTTCTGCTTTTACAAATCCAACGCCCATGATTTTTTCAATTAAATATTACTTTTTTTTAATATGTGAAGATGGCAACGTTCCTACTCGAATGACATGTGGATGACGTTTCTTTATTTACAATTTGTATGACTTCACATTATGGCCGACAGTGTTTTCACCGTTTCATATTGAACATTATATATGTTTTTTTAAATTATATTCACTTTCCGCCTATAATAATTGAAAGTGGTATATTCCATTCTCCTAAGCCAAATACTGTGAGAAATACACATTGATTCTGTCAAATTAGATATGAGTCTGGGCTTAATGACATTTCATTCATATTTCTTCAACATCTTACTCACTGATTTACTACAAATTATATTCATCTGCCGCCCAAAGGGAAAATGCATTTAATGAATAGTATTCCTGGGCGTTTAGTCTCACTTTTTAGTCCAACTACGAGAACTGTCCCAACGGTCACAACCACTAGCATCAGGCGTTATAGAGCCGTTAGTTTGCTTATTTTTATGCCCACCTGAGGCTTACTCTAACTTTTCAACTTACCGATCACCGTAGTGATATCTTATATATGTATGGGTCAAATTATTGCTTAATCAAAAAGCGTACGTTTTTTTTTGCAAACAAATCTGCGCGAATTGCCGGAATCACAGCAAACGCGTGGTTCAGGCGCGCTGCGGCAGCTTAAAATTAATTTCCGCTAGATTTAAATTCCAAGGAAGGCAGAGAACGCGTAAGACAGGATGGATAAAAGAGCATACGTCCTTAACATATTCATGAAATAAAGTTGGAGCGAGCGGAATGAAAAGGGCTGTAAAGGGAAGGAGTTACGCTTGCTTGGAAGAGCGCCGTCGACGTCTCGGGCTCTGATGCAACTTATGCCACTGATGCCCAGAGGCGCACCAAGGCACGGGTACCAGGTTCAGTGAAAAGCTGATACTTGTACTTTGAAAAATACTTCCGGGACAGCTGAAACGTTAAAAAGGCGAGAGATCTGTGATTTTATCTCTTGGTCAAAAAAGTGTGGGGTGAAACAGTGGTACGATCACAGATTAAGCTTCAGTGGGTACATATCGAAGCTAAAATAACAAAATATACATGTAATATATGAAAGTAGTTCTTGCTATACAGCATAATCCACTTGAGCGCATGACAGAAAAAATGACAACGAGCCTCATCCTGCGGCTAACCGCACGTCCCAATATATAACTTCTAAATGTTTCTAACGGATTCAGAGGCTCTTAAATACCACCACAAAGTGCTACTAATTATCCAATCAATCAACATACTATTCTCATGGATATTACAAATAATATATAAGGACAGTCACATAAGGACAAAAAGTTCAAATTCTCAATAAGGCATGACTTTTTTTTTTTATATCGAAACAGCCGCGCAGGCAGAAGCCTAAATGCCGGAACACCGCGGCTGCTATGATGATCCCAAAGAAATTTTGTTTATACGATTTTTGAACTGCCTAAGGTTAGTAGAACTGGGAAAAGCTTCCTCCCGTAGATTGTTCCACAATCTAGACACCCTCGGGACAAAGGAGCGGTCGTATCGGCCAGTTCTGGATGTACGAAGTTTGACACGGTTAGGATGGGACGCCGAAGTCAGGCGGGTCTGTCTGGCAGGCACATCGCGCGGCGGCATCATGGAAGAGAGCTCTGAGGAGCAAAGTCCGTTGGTGTAGCGATAGAAAAGAGCTAGATCGCCGACGGCCCGCCGGTGCGAAAGAGTCCCGAGACTGTCTGTTAGAGAAGAGTCATCGATCAGTCGGACCGCCCTCCTCTGGACAGCATCGAGCATGGACAATGTAGTCGGGGCGGCAGCACCCCAAATGTGTGAGCAATACTCGAGGCTAGGCCTTATCTGGGCCTTGTATAGAGTGAGAAGGTCATGCGGAGAAAAGTACTTCTTAGCCCTAAACAAATAGCCTAGCTTTTTCCCAGCAGCTGCAGCTATTGAGGAGATGTGTTCGTGCCAGATCAGGTCCTCGGTGATCTGGACTCCGACCAGCCGAAATGAATGGCTCTTTGGTAGAACTCGACCGTCCATCGAAACTGTATGAGCGCTAGGACGCTTTTTTTTCGTCAAAGTACAGTACTGTGTTTTGGAAGCATTGAACTGTACAAGATTGTTGCGTCCCCAAGCAGTGATAGCCTCCAGGTCTCTTGTCAGAGAAGAAGTCGTCGCTAGTCTTCTTTTTTCCAGCTCAGCGGCAGAGATCGGCTTGTCACTCTGAATTCCTGCATGTAGAGTGCTGTCATCAGCGAAGCTGTGGATTGGGTTGATCGTGCAGGAAAGGAGGTCGTTGATATGTAAGAGAAACAGTGTTGGAGCAAAGACCGATCCCTGGGGAACACCCGCGTTGACGTTGTGGGATGAAGAGGAGAATCCGTCAATTACGACGGATATCTTGCGGTCAGAGATAAAGTCTGCCACCCATCTCCAAAGCTTTTCTGGGAGGCCGTAGGATGGAAGTTTGCTTAAGAGGGCAGCGTGCCACAGCTGATCGAACGCTTTCGTGATGTCAAGAGCAACGACATGAGCCTCACCATGAGACTGGATGAGTTTACTCCACAGTTGCGTGACGTAAGCTAGGAGGTCCCCTGTGGATCGTTGATGCCGGAAACCGTACTGCCTGTCGCTAATCAAGCTGTGACGTTCGAGGTAGTCCAGAAGCTCGCGATTTATGCACCTCTCCATCACTTTACTTATAACAGTAAGCAGAGCTATAGGCCTGTAGTTGTGAGGGTCGGTTTTAGATCCCTTTTTTGGGATGGGCTGTACATGAGCAAATTTCCAGTTTTCTGGGAAGGTGCCGGATTCATAAGATATCTGGAAAAGACGCGAAAGAACTGGAGCAAGCTCCGCTGCACATCTCTTCAGTACAATGGCAGGAATCAAGTCCGGACCAGAAGCTTTGTTGATGTCGAGCGACAAGAGCACTCGTCTTACGGTCTTATGCCTGAATGTTACCTCCCGCATAGTGTGGGGAACCCTTTGAATTGACGGCACTTGGGCGTTGGTGGGGACGTCCATGGTGGAGTTGGCAGCAAAGATCTTGGCTAGCACTTCCGCCTTGGCCTTTGAGTCGAATACAATAGTTCCATCCTGACACGTAAGTGGTGGAAGGCTACTGTGTGAGAAGTTCTTTTCAATCTGCTTGGCCAGCGTCCAGAAAGACCGACTGCCATTGCGCTGCGACATTACCCTGTGCCTAACTTTTATATCATGCTGGTTTTTGGCATTGCGAACTACAGAGACATATTATTAAACGTATATTCCAAAAGATACAAATTAAAAAACAACTTGTAATGCTGGTAGATAAAAATCATTCAAATCTTAAAAGCTCTTCACATCCAACAAACCATCAATTATCATTTCAAAAGCTACGATTTTATTAATCAAAAAGCTGTTAAAAGCGCAGAACAATCTCGTAAAAAGAAATTCTTATTGGTGGATTCTAAGAAGTAGATCCAGATGAATTACAGAATCTAAGCGATATCTAATACCTAGTTTCCAGCGATATTCAGGTTTTCCAGCACAATAAACACCAAACGATAGCCCAAAATGCAGGAGATAAAAGATTAATCTCTGAGATGGTAATGTGAACACGACTGTCGAGTATTTGCAACTATTTCTGAAGTTGGACGTCTGTTGAACGTTGGCATACCTAGTTCCTTCCAAGCATTGAGTGCTTCAGGGAACTTCAATGCTTATGTAAAGTATTGTTATCAGAACGTATATCGAGCTCGATAAGATCTTATGCATCGTTTTGAAAATTCATTGCTACAAAGGTTATAAAATGATAAACAAATACTAGTTTTGCTTCAGTGGTGCTAATTGATATATGGGAACAAGTAGGTTGACTACAATAGAGTGAGTTAAGTATCTGCCACTTATTTTTTGGTTTGGTTTAAGATTCACTATGGAAGGATCACCGGGTGAAGTCCAGAGAAAACAATACGTTGTACAATATCGATAACTGAATCAATAAACACTGGCAAGGATATACGACATATTATTTCTAGCTACAATATATTATAGATTAAGTGGAAATCATAGAAAGAAAGCTGCAGGTCCGTAAAATGCATATATACAATAGTGGTTTACGAAAGAAGTTCATCTATATCACCAGACCTGAGATAACGGACCTATTACAATCCTGTCTTTTCAGGGAAACGTTTCTCTTTAGACAAAAAAATATGCTTCTTTTATAAGACTTGCATATTTACAATTTCTGGCTGCACTACAAGTAATCTGATACAGCTATTATAGCTCAATATCAAACCGCCAACTAATATTAGTAATAGTAGTCAACTCATCACTAATACCGTGCAAAGGTTGAGACGACGAAATTTCGTTCTGATGAGTACGTCTGAGACCCCCATCAGAACAAGGTTGTCTGATATCTCTATGATCAGTACGTATCCGCCACCTAGCAAATATGGACGATGTTGTATCTTCTTAAAAGTCCTTTACTGAAGTTACTGTGGTTAAATGGTGGAAAGAACAAAGCAGGTCAATGTCATATTTTCTAGCAGAGAGGTAGAGGCTGAAAGGTTATCATTGATTGACAGTAGGCTGTTTTGATGCACAAAAAACATCAATTTATTAAAATAGTTCTGACTACGTCGTGCATACTCTCACGTGCTGGTGCATTCCATTGTAAGTACGCGGTCATTGGTACTAGTCAGAACAAAATTTTGTCAGTACTCGCATCCATAGTGACCGTAGCCACATGAGGTGAGGCATTCCAGTAACAACATAGTCGAGCTAGGAGTGGTAGCTGATTGAAATCTGGTAGGACAGCACTACTGCTGCTGATTCAAATAATCTAATAAATAACATTTTACGACATCCAACCCAACTCACAACCTCATGTCGCCTACATCGCTCAATGTGTCAACTTCTGCTCAGCGTGAACTGTGTCTGCAATAATAATAAGGACTTTTATCCCGAACGAATTTAACATTCATTTACTAAGTTACAACAGCATGTCTGAGAATTTAGAAGTTTATCTTGCTGGAGAATGAGCAGTTCCCATGGAAGAAGTATCGGACTACTAATCAGACCATTCGAGATGAGATACAACTCATCAACATTTTTTACTTACACGCTTGTACTCATAGAGCTTTGTAAGTTATACTATATATAATACTTCAGACTATCAACTTTTGGGGTTTGCTTGTCGCGTTTCTGCTGATTTTCTGTTTCTGTCTGCTAGATCCACCACTAGTCTGCTATTTCATGTATCCTTCTTGGATAACATCTTCTTCGCTGCGGTGCCAGAGGTTTCCAGGTACAAGTTACGTTTTCGATACGCCGCTGGTCGTCACCACTGGCGTAACTTCTAGGACAACTCCTCTTTTGAAGTTGCGGAATTCGGGGCTGGATTACTCCGCTAAGTGTTTAAGACGGTACGGTACAGTGATTTTATACAGAAAGGAAGGGGTATGAGGTGGAATCCAAAATATCAAGACAGCTTTGTTAGTATGCTGTGATTTAATTTGAACCGGTTTCGTTTGAACTATCTTGCTTATGAGAACGTATATGTTTCAGAAATAATATCATTGACGTGAAATTTTCAAAACTGCGCTCAAGCGATAATAAACCGGTTCAGACGTGAAGCTAAGTATTTTATCGAGACGACGGAAAAATGGAGACAGCGACTTTGTATCCGAAATATGTTTAAGAAACCATTAGTATAGTTAATGTAACAGAAAATACTGCTCAGCCGCAGAATGTCTAAATAACATTTTGAATGCCACCATTAATATACAGGGTTATCCAAATTAAGTGTCCACCATTAGTAACTTTGTTATTAGTGAAAATACAAAGTTGTTTGAATTAGCAAACTAGTAGCATTTTTAACGCTGGTAAAAATGAGAAATAAAAAAAAAACAATTGAGAGTCGTTGTTTTGATTTTTTTCAGTAAAATAACATTTTTTTAAATGGAAACCCCTGTATATTATATTTTTTTCTGTTAAAGCATCAAATTTTAAACAAAAAAGCTTACAATAACTTTTCTCCTAGGTTACAAATTGTTGAAGTTATGGCCTCCAATCTGAAACAATTAAATTGTATCGACAAACTTTATTTTCAACATCAACTTATAATCTTACAAAATACAATAACAGTTTTTTTAAAGAAGATGCTCGAAAACACCACCTTGTTCTTCAATACATTTTTGGGCACGTTTTTCAACTGCTCGAACTGTCTTAAGTATGGTCCTACCATCTATCTGGGTTATCTTTTCCCTAACTGCAGTCTTTAACGCGTCAAGGTTATCGTACCTTCGCTTGTAAATTTGGTTCTTTAAGTAACCCCACAAGAAGTAATCAAGTGGGTTTAGATCTGGTGATCTGGGAGGCCACTGTATTGGGCCATTTGTTCCTATCCACTGATCATTAAAAGTAGTACTTAGAAAATGATAAGTACCTCTGGAGTTGTGGGCAGGTGCGCCATCTTGCTGAAAATGCAGATGATGTCTACTTATAAGATCCAATTCGTCTAAGAAATTAGTCAGAATTTCTGACATAAATTCCACATATCTTTCACCAGTTACGGTTCCCTCATAAAAGAACGGGCCAACAATTTTTGAACCAATTATACCGCACCAAACGTTGAAACTGAAACGGACTTGTGGGCCTCTTGGATGTACTAACAAAAGATTTTCTCTTGACCAATAATGGTGGTTTTTTCTATTAAACATTCCAGAATTTGAAAAATTTGATTCATCTGTCCGTAAAAGGTAACGAAAGTTATTTACATTTTGGCGACAGAAGCTAAGATACCAATGGCAAAAAACAAGTCTTCTCTCTGGATCCCCTGCCAAAAGCGTTTGAACTGGTCGGTACTTATACGGAATAAATTTGTATTTTTTTAAAATCCTTTGAACAGTACCATAACTGAAATTAGAGTCCTTGAGAATATCTGCTATTGAATTCTCACGATAAGCTTCAAAATATCCAATAACTGCAATTTCCGTGGCCTCGCTTATTATGAATTCTTTTTTTGCCCTTGTTTTAGCAAAAACATTTTCGTTGCCCCTAAATTTTCGATAAAGTCTCAGAAAATATCGTTCATACGGTTGAATGCGAGCGGGATATAATTCACTGTAGTATTTTCTGCACACTAAATAGCATTCTAACATATCACACTTTTCTTCATGGGAGAACATTTTTCTTTAAATTAATGACACAATAAAGCTTATAAACAAGTATTTACACTAATGTTTGACATTATTTGATTTTATCATTGTTTTCCAAAGCCTTCTAGTTGCGAGTATGTCCAGTTTAACAATTTGTCGCTTATCTTAATGCTGTCAAATCGCGAACGCCATGTTGTTTTCATAGCCGTCTTAATATTATAATACTGCAAATAATTAAAAATATTTATCGTTATTTTGACTTTATTTTTGACTTTAGCGGAAAAGTCATTATGAACTTTTTTGTTTAAAATTTGATGCTTTAACAGAAAAAAATATAATATACAGGGGTTTCCATTTAAAAAAATGTTATTTTACTGAAAAAAATCAAAATAACGACTCTCAATTGTTTTTTTTTATTTCTCATTTTTACCAGCGTTAAAAATGCTACTAGTTTGCTAATTCAAACAACTTTGTATTTTCACTAATAACAAAGTTACTAATGGTGGACACTTAATTTGGATAACCCTGTATAGTTTTATAATGCGAAAACGACGGCGAAACTTCATATTACCGCCATTTTACGAATATTTATGGTTGCTTTAAAGATTACTGTAGTTCTTTATACGAAGTGTGGAGACAATCGGTGATAATTTAACACAGGCGCAAATATTATGTGCGTAGCTAATAATAGTGTTAAAGATAATATAGTAATTTGATACAAGCATCTGTATAGCAACACATGCTTGTCTTTGTTGAAACCGCTCCACAGCTGAGCTTAGTATAAGTTTGCAATGATAATGAAAGACCGTAGGATTCAGGAATTAGGTAATGTTTTCGCAGGAGAAACCCCAATTCTTATAAAATTAAAGTACGTCACTGGAACTAAGAAGGTGTCGACAGCAGTATCTTGGTGTCACTGTTCAAGATTATGTCGCCTTCTGAAATACAAATCCGCTTTGTAAGCCCAGATAAGAACGTAATCAGCGCGTGCTATTCAAGACAAAAAGTGATAACGAACCGTTACGCGACTACTACGAATCTGTGACCCTATTCTTAGTACCAGCCTCCGTGGAAGCTAAAGAAATGCAAACTGATACTGAAAAAGTGAAGGAAATTTTAAACTTGCTTTTATAGTATTGTAATAACTTGGGATGAATTGATCCAGGACACGTCTACGGGATTGCCAGCACAATGGAATTATGAATTATGTTACGGGCTAAGAAGAGAAGCGAGAACAACTTTAGTTCGCTTAGTGCCCAGTCAAGTTGGGTAAACTTTGACAGAACCGTAATATAAGCACGCTGTCGACATCCTGAGCTGGGAGATGGTGTCTTTACCAGTGCTTACTCGTATGATCAATTCGCAGCCCGTCTAAGCATTTATCGATCATGATCGATAAGATATGTTAAATACATAATATTAACACCTGCTAGCAATTCACATCATCATCTCGCTATCAGCGTTAACGGCAAATCAACATATTTGGCCGTAACACATGCACATTGACTTAAAAGCAGTGCTTCCTAAGGAAGAGAATGTATAATGACACACTAAAAGTTCCTGACGGGACTAGGCCGTATGCATAGCTCAACCTTCAATCAACCTTTATTTCGAGGACGCTTCACCCACTTTAACAATCTTTAACAACTTGGAGTAGCAAGGGGTTGTGGAAAGTCCCCTCAATGAGGAAAACGGTTCTTGTTACTTCAAGGCTTCCTTCTTTATCTTCTATATTTTCCTCAAGCAATGCACGGTCGTATCCAGTTATTTGATTGTTAGGACTTGTGAATCACATTTTCATCAACAATCTCCATTACCCTGTACGTGCTTTGCACCCATCACCAAACGTCTGCAGTCCCCAATGCCGTCGTCACGTGTATAAAAATCCGGTGTACTCAATTCTCCGTGAATAAGATGAGCCGTCGTCCGTGCGGCGCGACTCTGCCAGTCCGACCGGAGATATCTTTCTGCAAAGTTACACCCTGATTCTTGCAACTGCTCGCTCCTATCACCAGCACGTCTTTTGACAAACTGATCGAGCACACTGACCACGTTGCCGGTTTGCCAAATTCGCGAGATGCGATTCCACCTCTGCCAGAGGCCAATGCTGGGCGCAGTTTGTTATGTTTATCAGGAAATATTCTTTCGACCGTGATTTCAAGAAAGGACATCTTGGAATTGATTCCAGCAAGAGACCATCAGCAAGAACTCGTCTTGCTAAAAAGGCAAAGCAGAAAAAGTACTGCTTCGTTGCATTCCATGGATCTCAAGTTTCGGGGTGTGTGAGAAAAATGGTGCGAGTAATTGCCACGTGTGTTGTACCCAACGACCAGCTGCGAAAATTCTTTGAACAGCCTAAGACCATCGAAACAATAGGAGAGGTGGTCGCCAACAGCCTTCCATTCCTAGATGTCAGGGTGACGAAGAACAACGACCAGAAAGAATCCTCAGTATACAGAAAACTAACACTCACAGAGCAATTACTCATCCGTTAAGATCTTGAACAGCTGAGGTGCCAACAAGGAAAACAACAGCATCCTGAAGACCATAACAAGGATTTGGTAGACAAGATGTACCATGGACTTTTCTAGCACAAAACTTCATTAAGGTGGATGTACACCCAACTAGCAAAGTAGTGCTATAAGCGTTTGGTAAAAGAACCATTCAGCCATAAAAGCTCTCTATTGTTGTTGCCTGAACACGAAAATACTGGCTTAATGTTGTGTGGAATGCAAATTTGCTTTCTGTAACATATTTGCTCTAAAATGAGGTGTTTAAAATATTCTTTAGCATAGTTATACAACACCTTATAGGACAATTTTTTAACTGTTGCATAAACGTTTATACAACTATTTTATACGGCATATTTGCACGTTAGTCAAAATGGTTGTGTTGTGGCATCCATGGTAACGTTTATAAAACAAACCCGAGCCTTGTTGTTTTGCTGTGAATATTACTCTTTAGCCAACAAGTTGCTCCCCACGGAAGTACTTATACAACTGTTGTTTAGTGACTATTAAAGACTGTACATATGCTGAATATGTTGGTATACAACTTCACCATAACCTAACTTTCTGCTGTCATATTTTTGTTAAAATGCCATAACCAATGATTTAAGACAAATAACGCATGCATATTGGTTGAAAAGGTTTTATCAACTGTTCAATCAGAAGATATAGATCTGGTACAAATTTCGGATAAATCATTGGACTCTGTCGGTATTTCATTTCAGACATTTGTCAAATTGTTGTATAACACCTGCAGGTAATATCAAAATATTTTAATAAACTTAAGACAACATGGACGATGCCGTGATTATACACAACCACCAGCCATATTGGGCAAACATCTATTCCTCTATTTAATATTAAATAATTATGTTTCAGTTCGAAATTACAGATATAAAGTGATAAAAATTAGTGTAATTGTGTCTAAATATAGGATTTGTGGAAGATTTGACGCAGATAAGTTCAGTTTTCCATCTTAAAAATCTAGACATACTTTTGATCATTATCAAAATATAATGAAATAAGAAGCCCGTAGAAATTGCGTAACTACATTGCACGATAATCACAATAAAATTTGGTGCGCAAGTAATTCAATAGCCCTATATCACAGTGTAGAAGTTTATTATATACCTGTGTATGAAATTCACAATGGTCGATATGTAAGTAAACAAGATGACTGTAATGTGATAGGTATATATTCTTCACTTCATCTATGCAATACATAAGAACTGGTTTGGTTGCAATAAAGTAGAATCACGTAACAGAATAGTTGTATAGTTGACAAAAACTGAATCTTGCACTGACGCAAATGTCCTATAGCGGCTGCAAGGGGCTTACACTTTTGTTGTATAAATGTTACCTGCAGCCCTTACACAGTCTCGTAAATGACTGAAGTGTCCTATTAGGTGTGCCCATTCGGCTTGTATAGCTTTTCTAAGAGGGTTTTGCCAATCTTCTTACAGTATACAATGCTGTGTAAGGAATACTGTATAATCATTTTTGTATAATTGTTAGTTGGGCAGAAACGAATGAATGTAGCAGATCTAGAGACAGCTCTTCAACTCCTTCAATCATATTTATGTCAGTGTAAATAAATACGTTCTGCCGACTAGTGCCAACCAAAGTATCTATTCATAAGGCAGACCTCAGTTATTTAGTAACTGCTTTTGAAATAGATTCAAACAAGGATTAACTGAATCGACAAATAGTATTAAAAATGTAGGTCTCCAGCATTTGGCATTTGTCTTGGAGGATGAGGTTTTTCCAAGACGATCGTAAATTGTTGTCTTCATTTAATCCCTAGAACGTTCTCTGTGAGGAATCCCCCAAATCGTATCTCCTGCCACATCGAACCAGTACATCAGGTTGGACTCACTGGTAAGATCACTGAGCTTCCTGTTCATATATCTTACACAAAGCAGTATAAGTTTACCTCATTCAGTACGCATACTCTCTTAGTTGACAGTATTTAATCCCAATGCTAGTGGTATACCCGTTGAAGCTTTCATAGAAAATTAATCTTCGACGGCAACTCGGCGTTCTACGCTAAGCAGACATATGTCAAGTTGATTGTATACTAACTGTTCACCCACTTTGGTCCTGATAAAATGTCACCAGTGGGACATATAAATGTAATATATGTTGCCGCTAATAATTTTGACTGTACTTTAAAGAAACCCACCGGGGCAGTCAACACGTTAGTAAACAGTGAACAAATCATGTGTGGTTTCATTTGCAAGCCAAAAGAGCGTGTAGATGTATCAGCATGAAAAGTACATGATAAGTTCCAGATGATAACATTGTTCATAGATAGGTACGACCTCTAACCGGAGCTTTCTTAATCACCATTTTTATTTAAGCAGCCTTTTACCACTCTACCAGCACGACTTTTGAAATGGTAGGGACTCTTCTACAAGCCCTTTTACTTGTTTTAGAGGGGCGTTCACATCCGTCCAACAGGAATCTAGTGGCCGCCGATCTCTATGCATGTTACCAATATGAAGCAAATCTTATACCTACGGACTGATTTACTGTTTTCTCTTCCCACTTTCTCTATTATCACCAAACAGACAATCCTCCTGCTTCCAACGTAAATTGACAGCACCATGTGCTAGAGTTAATTATATGTGTGCGTAATTAGCCAAAATGGTTTGATATAATATTTAATCGTTTTATTTTAATTTGCCTGTATTCCGCGAACGGTTCCTATGATTTGCTTTTCTTTTTCACGAATTGTTTTATTGGGGGGATTGTGCATTGTGTAAACATTCTTCATAATTTTGCTCAAATCATTATGCACATGAATGTACAGGCTGGTTTTTCCTTAATATTATTATTATTATTATTAAACAACAAATTTGAGTTGAGTACAGGTACTATAAACTCAAACACAAAAATAGATAATAGTGTACAGACAAAAGAAATATAACAAATTGACATTCTTAGCACTACTGAAGTAGACATATACAGAATGGGAACAATATGTTAAGCACTGCGGTGTCTATCGTAATTGTTTTTGAAACTGTTGACGGATTCCGAGTTCACTACATAAGATGGAAGACTGTTCCATGCATCGAAGACACGGTTTGAGATGAAGCGCTGACGAGTAGAGGTTCTAAAAGCTTCCTTCTGCAATTTGAAGTTATGGCCTCTGAGACTGCATATATTTTTCACATTCCATTCCAATCGATTATGTGGTTGCTGATGGAGAATTTTTTCAATTCGCAGCGGCATAAGAGATTTTTGATAACCTTATTTCATGCGTTTGCTGGCCAAATGATTTTATTTTGCAGTCTTTTACAGATTGGGAGCCATCCTCCTACTCCAGGGTCTTAGCATGAAGTTAGGCAACCCTTTACTTCAAGATGATCCGTACAACAAGCTCTAATTATATCAGGTAACGCTTACAGTAATCTTAGTAGTCTTGACTACGCCTGTATCCTAACTTCTGCTAACTTTACTTCTACGGCTTGGAACATACACTTGAAGATATGGGACATCAAAAGGGCGAATACCGGCTCCAAGACTTAGCTTGTAAGGATAAGTTCATATTGCTCTGTCTCATCTGTTTGCCAAAAATTGCAAATTACTCAACGTGGCTAGTTGTATTTCTAATTTTCAAATTCTGAATTATCTGTTCTGTTTTCTCTCCCCATACCAAACCTGCTTTGATTCCTCATGCCCCTAACTGAGCTACCGGAAGCTAGTAATATAATCTGTTCAGTGTGAGTACAGAATAGGTGGTACGTTCAATGTAACATCTTTTCTGGACGAGCAGGTATCCAATATAGTTCGAACACATAGTTTGCAGGGAGCTCTTGCCACCTGTTGGTGACCATTCATCAACATCTACTGTTTGATTAGCTAGCCAGACACGGAGGTGCGAATGGACCTGATAGATATTCAGAGGATATACTGAAGGATTTACACTATACTTTAGTAGCTAGTGAAATTTAGGCTAGGATATTTGTTTAGCGCTAGGAAGTACTTTTCTACACATGACCTGCACTCTGTACAAGGCCCAGATAAGACCTAGCCTCTCGTATTGGGCACATGTTTGGGGTGCTGCCGCCTCGACTACACTATCCATGCTCGATGCTGTTCAGACTCGGGACTCTTTCGCACAGGCGGTCCGTCGGCGGTCTAGGTCTCTCCTATCGCTATTCAGATCTGGCCGATACGACTGCTCCTTTGTCCATAGGGTATCCAGATTGTGGAAGAATCTACATGTCTAAACTCCAAATAGCTTCTGCCTGCGCGGTATAAAAAATTACTGCAAAACCATTTACAAAATCTGGAAGAGAACTGCAATCCACCGGGATCGACATGGCAACTGCGCTTCGGTTATCGCACCGTTCGAATCAAATCGTCTTTTGACAAACCAATCTTTTAGCTGACAGTCTTCGTTGCGCTCGCTGTTAAAAGGGAAGTTTAGCAAGTGTGCCGGTGGCCATTCTGCCGGGCATTCGCCATTCGGCCACCGTCCGTCGCGTCTGATCCGATAAGATTTAAGCTGTTCAGCTTCGGCAGCAGCAGAGATCCTATGGGACTTCGATTAGGACATATCTTTCGCACCATCGATTCCATCCCCTAACTGGGTCCAGTTCGTTCTCTCCCTTTGCTCGGATTCTTCCGGACTGATAACGAGGGGTGACTGACTCACATGTCTAACTAAAATCTTGTTCTTTTGTCGTATCCAGTGGAACCACAAATAGATATGCGGTTAATAGGAGAGTAAAAAGATATCGGACGCAGTTTAAAGGCTGTCTCACACTTTCTAGCAACAGATGGGCTCTGCAAAATCTCGTACATGAAGACGATGCGTAATGGGAACCAGAGTCACTAGAGACGAACTAAAGATTTATGTGATACCCAACATACTTATATTTAAAGGCTAACAAACTAAAATTAAATGGAGATATTTTACATGTGCTCTATTAGGTGCTTGTCATTAATGCAGAAAATTTATATATTAGCCTAATCATATTGGACGAAAATACCCCTGGTTTGCAAAATAATTGTAAAGTCCGGTTTTATTGATACAAGTTCTTCAAGAGGGTATTTAAAACATGGACGCCTAAAATGGGTACACCAATTTTTGTGGCAACACTTTTTATTCGACAACAAAGAATGAGAAAACGCTTTTCTGGGATTCAATCGAATGTGTTGACAGGAACCAAAAAACTCTCCAGATAAGATTTTTAGGTATTTACAGGACCTTTAGAATTAGACCACACGTGAAAAGACCCGTCTAATAGTATAGGCAGCAGCGGTGGCCGCAGTAGTAGACTTTTCGGTCTCTTGATCAGTCGCCGTGCGCTGTCGGGTTCGAGTCCCGTCCAAGGAGAAATTTTTCTGTTGGCTATGGATGTTGTGATTGTCCGTAGCTGGTAGATGGTCTCTGACTGTCGAACGCGGAGGTACCACCCGGCGGGTCTCGTAGGCGGAGCCAGAATGTGTGCATGTTGCATGCACACGTGTTCCCTCGCCAGAGTCCGTGTGGCGTCCCCCCCTTTCCCATGTATCCCCCTATAGCCCCACGGTACCCAATGGGTGCTTAGGCCTTAGGCTTTCGTGGTAGTTGGAGTATAAAAAAAAGAAAGTTATTGCCGAAAATCCAGGCAAAATGTAGGCTCTGGCACTTGCTGCTGATGCGACGATAATTTCACGCAGCTACTTGATATTTTTCAAATCCGTTGGCTTCTAAGTAGCCACAACAAAATTGGAGTCGATTGGTCTTAGAGAATTTCTAATTGTTTATCCCAATACACCTATCTTCCGGCCATCACTACTAGTTTGCCGAGCGATATAAAGGGATCGTTCAAAGGGCATTTTAATAGCGAAATACACGAGTCTACCTTTCCGACATAAATCACAAACCCTAATTGAACAGATTCGCTACTATATTCGAAAAAGATACGTTATTATACAGATTTTAAGACAAAGCCGATGTGTCCATCACCTTTTGTTTACATATTTAGAGCTGAAATTTTTACATGGTCACAGATGAACCCTAAAGTTTATAAAAAAATATTTCATGACGAAATGCGCTGAACTGTTTATAAAGTTAGCACGCAAACCGAAAACACAATTTTGTTTCAAGCTGTCTTAGACTAATGAGTATATAGCATGTGCTAAAAACCTTATATGAAATGTTTTCTCGTTCGTGCTGGCACTTTGGTTTGAATCCCAAAAAACACGTTTTCTCATTCTTTGTTGTCGAATCAAAGGTTTTGCCACAAAAATTGGTGTACCCATTTTATTCATCCATGTTTTAAATACCCCCTTGAACATCTTGCATCAATACAACCAGACTTAACAATTATTTCGGGAAAATTTGCTAATATGATTAGACTATATTGTAGCCTAAAGCGGCGCTGCTAGGTCCAAGAATTCTAGTAACTGGTTCATACTAAAATTGGTAGAATGATCTGATCACACCATTAACTATTTTAGACAGAAATCATAAATCAAAAATTTCCTTCCGGTGTTTCAAGGAGTCATGTTAAACGTACTCATTTATTCTGAAACATCCTGGCTCCGACCCAATTTAATAACTACTTTAAGAATTGAAAATACAAACTACGGTGGTCTCCGGAAGGACGGCGGAGGATTATCTCAAGCTATGCTAAGCGCGAATGAAAGTGACTATGCATACAGTGTTCCCGCTGACTGAAATCAAGATATCACCCCTACGTTCTCTGGGTAAGCATCGGCTTCAACAACAGTGACCTACGATGTTGAATCATGAAGAGTACATTATTACCAAACCATTAACGAACTGGAAAACGAAAAAAGCATATGTTGACCCTGCGCTTCCCACATAACGCTACCATTAATGCGTAAATGATTGTGTTTGGCACAAGGTAAACCCTTCCAAAATAAGTTAACTACGTATGACGAAGAAATTGAACAAATCAAGTCAGTTAGACAAGTCCATAGAATCAGTCCATTTCTAACCTGCCCCACCGACTGTACGGACCATCTGGCAACGTTGCTGTGGCTAACCTTGCCAATCGCCGCAACCACTCGTCAGCCATGGCTCAGGTCAATCGCGGCATGACACTCATCGGTGAGACCGCGACGGACGCCAGTATACGGAGAGCGAGAGACGCATGCTGAGAATATCTAAATACCTGTGTGAAAGATGTGCTTCGCGATGTCATATAAGATCCAAAAAAGATATTGTCTTCCCAAAACTTTTCGTGAGAAGAAATTAAAAGAAAACCTATTGAGGGTAACAGAAGAATTCAAATCTCGATCTACTCAGCAACGTAAAATTCCAATTTGGTCCGAGACCACATCTGCAGCATAATGTTCAGTGGCAGGCAGATTGCGCCCATAAACTAACATCCGCTAGGCGTATCCGACTTCTCCCAGAAAATCTTAGGATCTCCAAAGATACGGATTAACGGCACCGGTAAAATTCTCATTTACGTTACTAGAAGCAAAACCTGACATTCTATTATCCTATGATTCTCAGGCTATCGAGAAATTAAAAAATGAGTTCAATCAAAATTACCTAAGAGTATATATGTGTATAGAGAAATTTTTTAGTATTGGCTTGGTCTATAACTCTGTTATTACGCATGTTCCCTAAAAAAGTTAATAACAAGAATTATAGGCAACAGCGTTGTCCTTACTTACTAGCATTTATTTATTGTATAGAAAGACCAACATTTTATTGCAGATTTGGATATGCCTTATCAAACTAAACAATTTGATAAGTCATACTATGAGGCTTTGTGTTCAGATCGTTGAGATATTGAGAAATCATTGAAAAAAAACACCCAACTTTGTACCTCCCGAAATGTTATTGCTATAGCACCGAATTTTTCACTACTCAAATTCCAGGATCCCATTTTTTCTTCCTGCTATCTTTCTTTTTCAGTTTTTTTTATAGTCACAGTCTGGTCGAGAGCGATTGCAAAAAAAACTCAAATGGAACACCCTGTGTATTTCCATAAATCTTTGGGTCCCTTTTCCACAAGTTTTATTTTGTGATATGTGAATGATATCGGTTTGTATGAATGGTTGTCAAGTTACAGCTAATCCTTTTCTGAATCAGATATCAGGGTAAATGAAAAATATTACAATAGACTTCAGTTAATAACAAATAGTATATAGTTTGTAATAGCAGATGGCGAGAATTGGTGTACTTTAACCTTTAAATGTGCGATTTTTTTTATTCTCGTAAAAAAGTGTATGGGATGGAGAACTACCACTAGATATCACGGAAAATATTTAAAAAATCGGATTAGGGAAGATGAATATTTAAGTTCTAAAGTTTTGTGCTGGTTGATCCTTACAGAAACGTGATTCTAGCCTTTGGAGCATTTCTTCTTTATGAAATTGATGGAAAAGTTCTTAGCTTCGTTAAAACAAGGTTTGGCGTGTTTCGTACATAACGTATGTTAACTCTCCGCATTTGGAAAATTTCCAACGTAGACTTTATCAATACATATACGGCAGAGTTATTACGTGAAAAGCCAATATTGTCAAAAAAAAACGATTAAATTCATCTGGCTGACTAGATAGCTGGGAGTGCGCACATAATTCATTCCGCGTCTGCTACCCCAGTTCGGCTTCTTTTTGCCAATTGTCCTGCAAAGAATACCAGATAATATGACCCCTCTTGATAGGATCATATGCGCGTTGTTGCAGATATGGAACACAGCTTCAAAAAAACCCGCCTAAACATTTAGGGTTTTAATAGTATTATTGCATATATTTGCAACATTTCTTCATTAGGTGCTTTAAACTTTAATTGCACAATGTTGTTCAGTAGAAATGTTGAATTCGGGTTAAACTTGCCATATTCGCGGACCCCAACATCTTTTTAGTGGAACTCCACTGGAATAATCCACTGTTAACGAGGGCTAAACTTGCTGAATTTTGTGTGCAGTTAGAGTCGTGGGGCGCACAGACTTGCACTGCCATCTAGTTATAAATTATCGTAATGTAAGTTTTTGGAGATCTCCAAGATGTTCCCGAATATTGGTAATATTCGAAAATAACAGTCATTTTTAAACATTGAGAAACATAGCAACCTATGGCTAAGAATAAGGAAGTAAATACTATGACGTAAGCCTCTGGTATGAGTTTTTACTGATATTTGTTTTGTCTTGGTTGCCATTTTCAAGTTTTTGTTTTCATTATTTCAACTATCGTTAATATTTTTCATCCGTATCGTCAGTCGTCCCTACAATTGTAGGGCGCCTTTATGGCCTCCTTGATTGTCATAGTTTTCTACTTCTCCGTGTCAGCGCTCTATTTTGAGGTTATGTCACAAACATCTATTTGCATCAAATTGTGTTTGCTTTTGAGTTACATCATGTTTTATCAGCCTGAAATTTCCTACAATTTAAAAAGAAAACATATCTTCACAATAGGAGAGCGCTGATGCTGACACGGGACAAGTGTAATCTAGAAATTTTTGAAGGAGAGAAAGGAGTATGACAATCAAGCAGGCCATAAACGCGCCCTACAATTGTAGGGACGACTGACGATAGGGGCCTTAATATCAACATTGTCATGCTCCTACTCGCCATTAACGTCAATGAAAGGCAAATACGTCAAATTAGGAATATTAAAATAATTGTGTACCTGAAGCGGGCACCGATTCCCAGTTATCGTTTGCCCGTAACAACTACATTACCGGTTTGAGCTTAGAAAAAACACTTTCTTAGAATTAACAGTCATCAGATATTGCGATTTGAAAGCCTGACCTCAATAAACAGGGTGACTTCGAAGTTGAGTCATTTATTTTAACAGTGAGTAGATCTGATCAAAAGAAATGTTTTTTTTCCTTAAACATTTTTCTGGTAAAATTAAAGTAACAAAGCTATAGCCCTTTAGAAGTTTGAGTACCGCCCTGTCTCAATAATAATATTATGTGCTCGTGTTTGGCAACAACGGATATAATCCGCCTTATCGGTTCATCGCATCGGAAACAAAAAAGCGAAAGAATTTGAAACGTTTATCACGATGTTTTTCGTCAGCCGGTAACGCGTGAGTGAATAGTGGTGTTTGTTGCGTGACTCAAACGAAATGAAAAATGGCACATGTTTACGAAAATTCTGAACTTGTGGACTGTGGACATGATCCTGACATACGGGGGGGGAGTCTTTACAATATGCTGCCGCGGCATCACAGATTTGTGCGAATCGGTTTCCCAATCGAGTGCAAACAACCCCTCGTGCCTTTGTTAATGTAGTACAAAGGGCTCGTGAATCAGGTGACTTAAGACCTCACAGGGGAGGGCATGCCGGTGCTCCAAGACCGCACGATCAAATACAGGGCCGCACTGAAATACTTGTCGGGAGGATACTTTATAAAACAAGGTAACAGTTTTTTTATTTTTTTTTTATTTTTACACACATATTTTGGTTTATCTTCCTTCTACAATCATTATCTGAAAATTAATGACTCAACTTCAAAGTATGTACCTCAAAATCGCAAAATTCTCCTACGACAGAATACCCTATGTCGGGCAGAGGATTAATCTCAAGCCCGTTTTCAATATTTCACAGGGCATAACCTGTCGACTGACCGTACTATAATCCTGGAATTAGGGCATTATGGAGGACGTATTAGGGAGGGTTCGAGGGCCGAAGGAGCCCCACATCAGTCAAAGCATTGTCCGCCATTGCGGGGAGAAGTTCCGTCAGGGAGATTGAATCCTATCGCGGAAATACCTACCCTTATCTATATTATTTCAGGGGAGGAGATTCAGTAAGGCAGCGTTATTATATTTATATTTGCAGTGGGCATCAGTTTGCTGGTGAAGGTATTTCAGAAACTGTGGGGAAGCTTATATGCTGAACTGTGTTCAATCGTTTTTCTCTGAATGGAGCTGTTGAAATATGCACCGAAACGTGATACATATGGTAGACATATTGGTAGGTGCTTAGATTTTTCAAAGCGATGCCATAGACATGGTTTTAATTAAACGTCCTAACATCCCAAAAATTAGAAACCTCGCATATTTTTTGAAAAAAGTGTTTACAAAAGCTTAGTAGACAAAAATGGAATTTATTGATTACCCCTGATATGACCTAAATAGTGACCACAAATGTCATCTCAAGGTAGAGTTTTTAAGTTGAAATAGCAACTATCATCTGTTGCAGGAGAAATGTAGATCTCGAAATTCTAGAAAGAAAAAGGATTTCAATGTTTGATTCAATTAGAACGGAGCTCGCAAACTAGGATCTGTTGTCGTACATGAGGTTATACGATCATAAGTGGTTAAATCATCAGGTCAGTAATGTTTAAAGAACACACATATAGTCAACGCCAAACAAAGTGGGGTGCACGTCATCACGATAAAAATTCCCCGACCTAATGCCTAGGTTTCTATCACAAACAATTGCTCTATTGCAGTTTCATATTAATGTGATATATAAATTGTAAAATGGTCATTACTCTCTTATGGTTAATAGTCATAATATATATAAGTCATATAAACATCGTTATTAAAATATCACATAAGTTGCTTTCTGATAAATTTAGACGCATTATGCGAAATAAAATGTTTTGCAAACGCTCCAATCACTTATCGACATGTAAACGCACTAAACCGATTTCGCAGCGTTGACACATTGTCACCTTGAAACTTATTTAAACTGGGAACTGACATTTGTATTAATTTTGACACTGAATCAATTTGTGGCATTTCAAATCTTTATAAATCCTTTGGCCCCGCATACTGTAAATCAACAACTGTCTGTTTCAAAACAAAATTATTCAATTTACGAGTAGATAAAGCTAATTTTGGTATATAAAGATGCCCAAACAGTTAAATAGTCGGTGTAAGGAACTCGTGGCCTCGTTAATGCACTACTTTGAGCAAGAAAGGGACAACAACGGGCCTTTGTTGCCTTTAAATGCTGTTCAAGAGGTAGGTTACTAATAATTATATGTAATGTATATTAATAATAGTGAAATTTTATTTCATTTTTTGTAGCGTGTTGCTGCTGCTTTAAAAATTAGTTTAAGGACAGTTAGTCGTATTTCCGAGGGTGTGAAAAGTGATGCAAATTTAGAATCGCCCAAGAAAAAGCGGAGTTATATTAAACGTGTAACCAACACAGCGACATTGGATACAAGTGCCATTCGAGAAGTGATCTATAATATGTATCAAAAAAGTAAGATCTTATTATAATAACTTATCAGAAATTTGCATTAATTTGAAAACTAAATTATAATGTCATATTACACATGGTTTCAGAAGAACAAGTTACGATACAAACTTTATGGTCTCGATTAAGAGATAGGGCATTATTTGATGGTAGTGCCACGTCTTTAAGGCGGTTGCTTAGAGATCTTGGATTTAAGTGGCTTAAGGACAATCCGCGACGAGGGCTCATGGAACTACCAAGTATAGCTTTGAAAAGGGTGGAATTCCTAAGGCAATACAATCAAGCCAAGGTTGAGGCCTTATACCAGTTTGTCTTCCTCGATGAAACTTGGATATTTCAAAATGGGACCATAGGTCGCTCTTGGCAAAATGGAAACCAAAAAAGCGTGAAAGCTATTAAAACAGATGGTAAAAGGTATGCACTATAAAATTTAAAACTAATATATTTTAGATACATTATATTACATGCTGGAAATGAAAATGGGTTTATTGAGGGTAGTGAAGCTATATTTTCTTCGAAAACACAATTGAGCGATTACCATGGAGAGATGAACCAGGACAATTTTTTGAAATGGTTTCAACATCAGTTATTAGAAAAATTGGAGAGTCCATCTATGATTATACTGGATAACGCCCCTTATCACAGCATGATATTGAACAAAGTGCCCAACAATGCATGGACAAAAAAAAAATATCAAAGACTGGTTGACAAATCAAAACATACCATTTTTAAACACAATGTTTAAAACAGAGCTATTGAGTATTGTTGCTCGGTACATAATGCTTCTTAATTATATATATTTTGGTCGACAGTTTATATTTCTTTTGTTTATTCCTATTCTTAAAATAACTGCTTTTTTAGAAACAAACCACCTAAAATATACGTGATTGATGAATTGGCGGAACAACATGGGCACAAAGTTCTTCGTCTGCCTCCTTACCATTGTATATTTAACCCTATTGAGTTAATTTGGGGCATAGCAAAAGGTTACTATAACAGACATATTGGTAGAGATGGTAACAGTGAAAAAGACTGTTTGGATATGTGGAACGAGGCTCTACAAACGGTTACCCCAGACATGTGGAAAAATAGTGTTCGACATACTGAGCAAGAAATTTTTAAATGGTATGAAAGAGAACGAATTTTTGATCGACCAGACATCGAACCTTTAATAATCAACTTTGAGAGTGATGAAGATTCAGATTCAGACAGCGCTGAAGAAAGAAACTCCGACTAACTTTATTGTACAGAAAAAGCTTACACCAGTAGCTTACCTAATTTTAGAATGCATTTTTCTGTATGAATTCTGTAAAATAAATACCATGCATAAAATTTGGAGGACCCCATTTGGATTTTTATTCAGTACCTTTAAGCTATCAATTAAATATGGTAGTTTCATAGTGTCATCTGATCAATAATTGTCATACTTAATGATTATGCAAGTACAGATCTATAATTTTATTATTCTATTATTTTTGTTCTCATTTGAGGTTAATATTGCTTATAAACCTAGATATGTAAATAATAAATTTTATTATTTTACAAAAAGTTTGGCAACAATGTAAATTTTTCAACACACCCACCTTGATGACGTGCACGCCACTTTGTTTGGCGTTGACTATATACAATGTTAACTTGGTAACTACATAGGGTGATTAGTACTAGTAGGCAAAAGAATATTGGTATAGAATCTCGACCCAGATCATGATTCTTTATATACCCTAGCAACATGTGAAGATCATTGTCTGGAAGACTCTAGAATTCCAGAAACTTTGAGAAACTTGTCGAAACATGTAGGTATAAGCAAAACTGGCAACTATCCGATAACTAACTGACAAAACACCTTACCCACTACCTGACAACTAACTGTTATACCATTTACGGATCTGCTGTCAAAATGAACACTTTAGAGGTTACCAATCAATTTCCTTTCTTGTCTATGACGTTACTAAGGTATTATTTGGATTCCATAAAAATTTCAAGATATGCTTGAATTTGATTGCATGTCCCACGTATTGCATCAACTCGTGGTTTTGGGAAGTTTGAATGAAATCGATAGCTTGGTATTTTAACATGTTGTATACACTATGGGAACACATCAGATTCGTATGAGAATCCAGCACAACCGAACTTTTCTTTTCTTAAAGAATCAGTCTCCACCCTGTGACTCCTTAAAGTGCACTCTCATTGAAGAGATATAGAGAAATAACCCTAAGTAAACCACGCCGACATATGTCATTTCCACATTCAATCTATCCCATTCTTTACAATTGACAGAGCTGTACTTGAAATTCCGTTTCAATAAACGATGAATGCTTTTTCATCATTTTTTTTATTTTCTCGCTGTTTGTTTCACCACCAATTAGCTTTCTTATTTCAAGCATCCTAGTTTCTGGAAAGAAAATAATCAGGATACCCTGGATTTTAGAGGGTTAAGGGGAAGCTGCATGTCATACCTACGACTGACGACACCCATTGCTTGAATAGCCCTACCTCATATAATGAAACTTCGAAGGTAATATGATTGTCAATGGGCAGCAGAAGAGTCTTCGTTCTGTTGTTACAACGTTACCGTGGAGCGTTCTATCCCACAGCGTAACGTTGTCGAAGAAGTGTTTACCTTTGACGGATTAATCCGGTGCGAAGAAAGCAGATCCCGGAATTAGTCCGGCAACACGTTCCGGCATTAGACGGACATCGCCCTTTGGCGTGCCGTGCCGCAGGGTTTATCACCTAATAAGCTTTCGTTTACAATAGACCGTCTTCCATACGGCACGGCGATCTCGATGCTTCCAAGTTTGATCTGTTTAACGGGCGTAGTTAATGACGCTCCCCTTCTTGGCAGCTGGGCGAGCAGATAAGGTGATGGAGGTTGCACAGCCCTACACGGAATATAAGATACGGTTCAAAAGGGAGATACTATTCTTTTATGCGGTTAGATTTGCTCACGTGTGCGTAACTGTATAATAGTCGGTGAGAAAGCAACAATAGGGGCATTGCGCGAAAAGCAGAGAAAGAAATTCAAATTCAAAATTTAGTTTATTACCTATAAGATATAACAAAACCTACAAAAATATGCAACTAACCAAATGAAAAATCCATAGAAGACAAATACTTGGGGTTATTTATATCTAATACATAAGTTCTAATCATCGATTTGAACCAAAATTATAAAAATCCATTACAATAAAGAATGTTTTTGAACATGTCACATTACAATGTGTAGTATCAACTTATTGGTTTATTTTCACTCTAGGAATTTCTTGCAACTTTTCCCTTCGTTTTCGTTTAAATATACCTAACGAACTGGAGTCTCCGACTGTAGCCGCTATTCCATAACTTTGGGCCTGAAAAGATGACTTCTGAGCAGTTTTTTTTTTGTAGTCTAGGAATACCGATGGATCTAGGCATTTCTTGTATTGTAGCTGTGTTGTATTTTTATTAAAGCTGTTCTACTTTTATGGCGGAAAATGCAAGTAAGTAGCTTTTCTATAAATTTTTAAAGTCCATTTTTGTACCAATTCTACTTCATAAATAGGTTTTTTCAGCCACACCCCCATACTACAATCCCGTACTGAACGTAACTGGCTACAAGGACATGATGCAGGATACGTAATTGATTAATATTAAGTATTCTAAAGCAAAAATAGATGCATCATGGGCGACGGTTTATGCATGGTTTGTACATATAAGAAGACCTAGTATCTCATTCAAAAACTAAGCTCCTGGCAAGAGAAAGAGCCCAATATGAGACTGTTTGATTAATCCAAAGCCGCAGGTTGGCTCATCAAAGCCCATTTTTCTGAAAACAATGAGTAACAATTAGAAAATTGTAGAAACGGTTGAGCATTCGCGAATGAATTTGTCTATAATATTCAGCACTGCAAAGGCTTCAACTTTTGACTATAATTTCCGATTTACATTGATGCTCTTTCCACAATGACTTTTTTGTAATACTAACAGTTTTGGAAAATTGACCGTGTAAGGTCGCATTTTGAAGGTATGTTCGTCCGCTACAAATTTTTAGGAACACCATGCAATTTCACCTACAATGTTGCTAGAGTGTTGTAAAAACATAGATGTGAATATAAAGTCATGCCCTTAAACCAATTTAGGAAAGATATTAACGGTTTATTATTGATGAGACGTAGCTGCATAGTCACTGCATGATATTGATGCCCACTATTGCATTCTCTCTTTTTTCTTCTTTTTTACATGTGCAATAGTAGACAATGTGTACCATGTTCTACCTCGCCACTCATGTTACCTTGTATTTTGTCATTCTGGTTCTCCTAGTGCCATCGCATACTTTGTATGCCTTTCCACACTAGTGGTTAAGTGTAGGAATTGCCCACGTCTAAACTTCACCACTGGTGTTAGATCTGTATATACTTACATGTACTTAATAAAGACAAATTTATAATTAATGTTATTATCACACGCCAATAATTCATAATCAATTGAAAAAGTCATGTTTACAACCTTCACGTTCAATAAAACAGTTAGCCAGCAAAATTTCTTGTATATACCCCTGAGATTTAAAGCCACCTATTACGATTTATTCTGAAACAGCGTCAATTTTTGGCTAGTCAGCTTGGTCTAATATTGGACTTATTTGTATATCTAGCAGGTGTTGAAGAGAAAACACGATTTCTTTCATGTGGTGTTTATTCGGGCTGAGTCATGGATTTCAAATAAAAAAAATATCTGTGACTGAAATTTTGTTTCAATGGAATTTCGAATCGGAGAGTATTAGATTCAGATGCTGTAGATAGGATTGTATAGAGGACATTTGCTTTACTTTTTGATAAAAGGTTCAAATTTGGATCTTCAATAAAATCAAGGTAAAAAACCGGAAGTAAGCATTTCGAACCAAAATTTGCGTGACTTCGACCATTTTTATTTTTAACATTTTTACTCCGAAGGTCCGCTTAAAATATATTAGTTTTGAAATTAGGTGCTTATTCACTAAGGAGATAGATATCTCTATGTGCATATGTGTCGCACTGGGTATGACCGTAGGCGTTTGTTTACGTCAACTTTGCGTGGATTCACATTAAGAGGCTATAATATGAGTATCCTCAGTCTTTGGTAAGGATTATAGATGTATTTGTAAATATATTCATAGTTTAATCTAGTGATTTAGAACACCGTAAATATTGGACTCAGTAGTACCGACAAGTTGCTGACTCACACGCACTTGCTTTGGCTGAGTTGTGTAAACGTTGGTCCATGAAGTTAGTTTTGGGATTACAAGCCAAACAAAATCTTTATGAACCGACTACAATATTGCTAGGAAAGTAAAGAGTCAGCAGACTTGATATCATTATGTACCGCTTACTAACAATACCTAACGTTACGTTTAAAATAGTTTGAAGATCGGTGTATACTAGTGTTCCTCAGGCCTGTAAGATTTACTATAGTGCATACTATTTCGCTTGACTATTTGATGCAAGTAGTTCGTGTGAGATGGCCTTTGCGATAAGACTACATTCCGTCCTTCAAGGTGCATGATATCTAATTTATATTTGCGACAGCTTTGGCCCTTTATTTCCACGAAAGCAGATCAGTTCAAAGTAGGATCTCCGTAAGAGCCCTCTGCGATGTACTTGACTTAACATTAGGAAGCATGTAGTAGACGAATGTATATTTTCACCATACTCTGTATCAGACATTCAGAAAAAAAATTGAATATTGTGTTCTGTACAAGGATTATTATTACCTTTTTGTTCCCATCCCGCCCGTATCTGTCAGATACAGGTTAAAAGTTCTCCGTAACGAAGAAATGTATTTTTTACAAAACCATATACCTCACAATCCTCAGATAATGGGAAACATCGTGGGTAGTGAGTTCGGTCAATCCCATTAGTTTATTTCAAACACGCCCTTTGCTACTCGGGTAATTTTTTTTATATATAGTAATATTTATTTGTCTACAAAATACACATTCAGTACACATAAAATTTTATGGAAGAGCCCGCAGAAGGCTGGCCCTTGTACGCGGGTAAATAATTTACGAAATACTTATGTAATAACGATGACGTAACATAGTAAAATAGTTTCCTCTAATTTACCATATAAGGGATGCACGTGTATAAGTTTGGGTGAAACTGCCATATATGTAGATATACTCATCTAATTTGGTATATTGATGGGAGTATTAACCATTAAAGCATAAACCGTGCATCCGACTGGACCAAAACTAAACAGATTTTTAAAAAACAACACTACATAAAGTATAAAACTGGGCACTAAGTTTTAATGATTTAACACCGACTAACCTACGTATAATTATTATTATTTTTACACAACACAAAGAGCCAGGAGTAAATAAAATCTGCAACAAATAAGATATAAAAAGTGTTGAACAGTACCTACGAAAAAGAGCAAAATCAATCAGTGAAGAATCTGCAACTTTCAATGTTTAGCTCAAGCTTTCTATATGCATATGGCCAGGCTTTTATTTGTTTATTAAATAAATTTGAATTGTTTACTTTTTTTGCGAGGCACTAGGATTGTAACGAAAAGCCTCGGACAGAGAAAAATCTAGAATCTTTGTATAAGTGATTTCTCCGGCTTTCTCCAGCACTTTCTGACGGATGTCATAGTAGTGTTTAATTTGCTCCAATGAAGACCTGTTTCAATACTGAAAAGTGATGAGGTTGTACATACACAGTCAGTCTGATGTCAAAACAGTTAGCCCCAACAGACAAATCGTTGGAAAGATAGGTCTCTCTTTTTTTGTATATAAATTTAAGTATGTATTTTTGTACACATTGACTTGAGTGCACACACCTCCCGATCCAACGGTACAATAGTTTAAGTGACACTGAGGAAGTGCAAAATATAGCGTTTTTTCAGACTTCTCAGTCAGTAATCCTACTAGATCTATGTTTTTTTCACATTGTATTATATATGTTTCGACTATTTGAAGTTTTTATAGAGGACAATACCTAGATATTGTCTTATTAGTACTTAAATCAATATTTAGCGTGGCACGCAGTGAAATTTATTTATTTATTTATTTATTTATTTACAGCTTTTATTGCCCAACAGATAATATTCCATTTATAGGCCAAAATCTCAAATTAGAAATATTACAAAAGCCTAACTTATAAAACTATTTAAGGCGCTCCCGCAGAACACATTGCAGCTCCGAAATAGAACATAAGAATATGTCACAAAACTTACAAATACTATTATAATTCAAGCACATAACCCTTTCAGGTGATTTCAAAATCAAATTTGTGTTTGCACGACTATAAAAGAAATTAACATTACATCTTGAAACGGATCTTGGCGTTAAAAACTGTAGTTGTAATAACAATTCCGAAGAAACTATAGTTCCATGCAAGAGTTTAAACAAAAAAATAACAGAACTGTGCTTCCTCCTCACATTCAAAGACGTCATTTCAAATCTGTCTAACAGGATTTGATAGTCCGACCCACGTTGAGGGTAGACTCTATCGCACTTAGAAGCTAGATATTTAAGACATTTATATCCTATTTATACAGGGTTATCCAAATTAAGTGTCCACCATTAGTAACTTTGTTATTAGTGAAAATACAAAGTTGTTTGAATTAGCAAACTAGTAGCATTTTTAACGCTGGTAAAAATGAAAAATAAAAAAAAAACAATTGAGAGTCGTTATTTTGATTTTTTTCAGTAAAATAACATTTTTTTAAATAGAAACCCCTGTATATTATATTTTTTTCTGTTAAAGCATCAAATTTTAAACAACAAAGCTTACAATAACTTTTCTCCTAGGTTACAAATTGTTGAAGTTATGGCCTCCAATCTGAAACAATTAAATTGTATCGACAAACTTTATTTTCAACATCAACTTATAATCTTACAAAATACAATAACAATTTTTTTTAAAGAAGATGCTCGAAAACACCACCTTGTTCTTCAATACATTTTTGGGCACGTTTTTCAACTGCTCGAACTGTCTTAAGTATGGTCCTACCATCTATCTGGGTTATCTTTTCCCTAACTGCAGTCTTTAACGCGTCAAGGTTATCGCACCTTCGCTTGTAAATTTGGTTCTTTAAGTAACCCCACAAGAAGTAATCAAGTGGGTTTAGATCTGGTGATCTGGGAGGCCACTGTATTGGGCCATTTGTTCCTATCCACTGATCATTAAAAGTAGTACTTAGAAAATGATAAGTACCTCTGGAGTTGTGGGCAGGTGCGCCATCTTGCTGAAAATGCAGATGATGTCTACTTATAAGATCCAATTCGTCTAAGAAATTAGTCAGAATTTCTGACATAAATTCCACATATCTTTCAGCAGTTAGGGTTCCCTCATAAAAGAACGGGCCAACAATTTTTGAACCAATTATACCGCACCAAACGTTGAAACTGAAACGGACTTGTGGGCCTCTTGGATGTACTAACAAAAGATTTTCTCTTGACCAATAATGGTGATTTTTTCTATTAAACATTCCAGAATTTGAAAAATTTGATTCATCTGTCCATAAAAGGTAACGAAAGTTATTTACATTTTGGCGACAGAAGCTAAGATACCAATGGCAAAAAACAAGTCTTCTCTCTGGATCCCCTGCCAAAAGCGTTTGAACTGGTCGGTACTTATACGGAATAAATTTGTATTTTTTTAAAATCCTTTGAACACTACCATAACTGAAATTAGAGTCCTTGAGAATATCTGCTATTGAATTCTCACGATAAGCTTCAAAATATCCAATAACTGCAATTTCCGTGGCCTCGCTTATTATGAATTCTCTTTTTGCCCTTGTTTTAGCAAAAACATTTTCGTTGCCCCTAAATTTTCGATAAAGTCTCAGAAAATATCGTTCATACGGTTGAATGCGAGCGGGATATAATTCACTGTAGTATTCTCTTGCTCTCAAGGAGGATTTTCTGCACACTAAATAGCATTCTAACATATCACACTTTTCTTCATGGGAGAACATTTTTCTTTAAATTAATGACACAATAAAGCTTATAAACAAGTATTTACACTAATGTTTGACATTATTTGATTTTATCATTGTTTTCCAAAGCCTTCTAGTTGCGAGTATGTCCAGTTTAACAATTTGCCGCTTATCTTAATGCTGTCAAATCGCGAACGCCATGTTGTTTTCATAGCCGTCTTAATATTATAATACTGCAAATAATTAAAAATATTTATCGTTATTTTGACTTTATTTTTGACTTTAGCGGAAAAGTCATTATGAACTTTTTTGTTTAAAATTTGATGCTTTAACAGAAAAAATATAATATACAGGGGTTTCCATTTAAAAAAATGTTATTTTACTGAAAAAAATCAAAATAACGACTCTCAATTGTTTTTTTTATTTCTCATTTTTACCAGCGTTAAAAATGCTACTAGTTTGCTAATTCAAACAACTTTGTATTTTCACTAATAACAAAGTTACTAATGGTGGACACTTAATTTGGATAACCCTGTATAATAGTTATATTAGGGATTCCATATTAGGGATGCATATTCTAACTTGGATCTTATATAAGCATAATACAAGGTTTTTAGTGCTGTCAAATCATTGATTAGCTTACAGTTTCTAAAGCGAAAACCTAAGGCCCTAGTAGCATTATTCACAATATTATCTATATGACGGTCAAAACTAAGCCTAGTGTTAAACATAACACCCAAATCATGAACAGTATCAACTCGAATGACCTCAACTCCCCCAATACTGTATGTATATTCTATTTTACGTAGCATTCGGGATAAAGTAACTACTTGCATTCAGCAATATCCAAATGTAACCTGTTTAGCATACACCAATCTTCCAGACGGCAAAGTTTCAATCTCTTTCACTATTAATATTAACACACAGTTTCAAATTAGCAGCAAATAATAGTTTACCACAATCAATATAATCGCATACATCATTTACAAAGATAAAAAATAGTAAGGGGCCCTGGTTAGAACCTTGTGGCACCCCAGATAACGAATTGTATCGAAACGATCCGAAACCATTGTAAGAAACGTACAGCTGTCGCTTCGACAAGTAAGACATTAATAGCGATATTGATTTGTCAGTAAAACCAAATGAATCCAGCTTAGCAATGAGCACCCCATGATCAACCTTATCGAAGGCTTTAGACAAGTCAGTGTAAACTGCATCCAGCTGTCCCTGATTATCTAGGACATTCGAGGCTATCTGAGTGAATACTGCCAAACTGGTGACAGTTGACTAACCACACATGAACCCATGCTGAAACTCGGATATTTGACTATAGGTGGAAAGGTAGATGCGGTTGTAAAGCATTATTTCAAATAACTTGGCAAAATTATTCAATATTGAGGTCGGTCTGAGTTGAGTTGAGAGAGGAATAACTCCAGTCTACGTAAGTAACTAATGCTAATATTCACCATCCCGTGAGAAGTACAATTAATGACTAATCCAGATTATTGCCGTGTTTTCATATGCACCGATACATTTAACACCTGCTAATCGTGTTTAGGCGTAATCCTAGCGTATTGACAGTTTAATCCGAAAATTGACGGATTGGGGTTCTAACCTCTAGTTGTTGATGTCTTTGCTAAGAAGTGCTTTTTTGCAAAAGCAATGCAGATCGAAGATGAGATTTCCCTTGACGATGATGGTGACATCCTAGATACTGTTCGCTTCGGATTTCCAAGACACTGTTATGCACGTACAGATATTTTTAACGAGATGGACGACCTATCGTTTTTCAGGAGATTTCGGCTCCAAGAAAACACTGTCCTCAGATTGGTAGAACAAAATCATCTACTCGCGTTTGATAACAGTTTGTAAGTATTTTTTACCAAATAGTAAATCACGATAATCAATTTCCTTTGACAGAATTGAAGTTTAAACAATAACGTCTTTAAAGACCCTTTCCTCTGGCCGCGGATCTGAATCACATATTTATTTCCAAGATTTCAGTCACTATATAATTTTTATTTTTCCAGGAATAATAGTGTGTCGCCCATTAATCAGCTCGTTACATGCCTACAATTTTATGACTTCAATGTACATTAAAATTGTATTAGAGACTTTATTAGCATGCATCAGGCAACAGCATCTCGTATAATTGCAAAAGTTTCAACAGCAATAGCAGGTTTATCAAATCAATATATCAGAATGCCCAACGAAGCTGATGAAATAGTAAGAGTTCAGAATGGCTTCTATAGGATCTGTAGATTACCACGAGTCGTTGAATGCATTGACGGGACGCACACAAAGATGTGATCACCAGGAGCTCAAGATGGAGAAGTTTTTCGTAATAGAAAGTCATATTTTTCTATAAATACTCAAATAGTTTTTGGGCCAGATTTGAAAATATTTGATATTGTTGCTCGATGGCCAGGATCTTTCCATAACTGAACTATTTTCAATGCCTCCCACCTAAGAACAGGCATTGAAGGTAGAGAATTTCAGAACGCGGTGCTCTTGAGAGATAGTGGTTATCAGCTGAAAGTCTACCTAATGACACATCTACAAAATCCAGGCAATGTTGTCGAAAATCTTCATAATAACGCTCATGTGAAATGTAGTAGAAACATTAATTGGTGTTTGGAAACGTCGGTTCCCAGTATTAGCCTATGGTAGTCGGTGTCGATTAGATAACGGTTCAACTACAATTGTTGCCACTGCTGTGCTAGCAAAACATGGCCGTGAATATGCTAGCTCAAGGATTTGCCTTCCTATCCAAGATAACTCAATGGTCAAGAGCTGGATTACCTAATTTTACAAGGAGACCTTCCTCATGTACATGCAGCGAATGTTGGTCAAGACCCATTTAATTTTCGCCAAAATCTAAAAGATAACTATTTTAGTTATTTTTAAAATATCTGGATAATAATAAATACACAATTTATGGAAAAACTACATACTTTTTAAAACTTTGCTACAGTAGCTTTATTGTATCGAAAAAAGTACCATATAGTAAAGTAATAATTTTCATTGTAAGGCGTTGGAATTTAAATTTAGTTTTTGGTTGGAAATTTTTAACTGGATTTTAAGTTTTTCTTTCCATTATTATTTATAAATTCTTGCTCTCCAGCTGTAGCTTTTGTTTTTCGAATAAACTGAGTATTTCGTCTAAGAGTAGATTGTATTTAGAGACAATATCAGAAAATGTTAAAGCAGTCACAACTTGTTTCGGTCTTCTTTTATACCTCTGTGGAGTCTGGGGAAACTCATTTGGAGAGCGAGTTTAGGCTCGCACTTCATAATAGGCATCGCTCCACCTCCACTTAAAAATCTTCGGTGTTTCTCCTCACCTATTTTCCTTCTTAATTCTTATATTTATGCAACATTATCAATTACTCGGCTTTTCTGTAGGTATGCAGTAGAGGGAGAGGAGTTAAATTTTTTAATATGGTTACAAGCATTGCTTTAGAGGCTCTTTCGGCACTTTTACATTAAATAAATACATCTTTTCATTAGCAGTAAAATTCGGTTCTCATTTCTTCTGATTCCTTTCCATTTTGGGAACCCTCTTGAACATATAGAAACTGTCACATTTCAAAATTTTTTGACAGAATCTACAAATTTTCAATATTGCCACGTTTTGTTCAACGATTAGGTAATCGCGATTAGAAAGTGGTCCGTGAATCATATTCGAATCTGCCGTTCCTGATCCGGATTCCCCAATCTGGATTAAAGTGTCAAACGGTGCATATGGGCATAAGGAATCGGTGTTAAGAAATTAGCGATGGATCAAAGCAAGAATTGATACAACCTGCATAAGGATTTGTCATTATCAAAAACAAGAACCTCTTTTTTAAGATTCCAGCTGCTAGATTACATCAATCTATCATCTCTCAACGAATGCAAATTCTATAGACTAGAATCTCCACTGTCCAGATTCTAATAAGATGGAATGTACCCCTCAATTTTACTTCTATGCTATTCAGAGTTACTAAAGTATTCCTTAAAAAGCGACGTAATGTATAGATATATAAAAAAATGGGGACTCATGATTGGCATCCACAGAGTGGAGGTCCAAGTTCCAGGTATCAAAAATGAAAGTTGCTGGTTGTGATCAGTCGCCGGTTGAAAATTTGAGCACATGCTTTCCGATATTTCGTGGAACATGTGATCACAGATGAGACACAGACTATGTAGAATGCTGGTACTTTCCAAAAGTAACCACAATTGATTCAACTAAATAAATATGCAGCGTGATAGCGGGGGGGAAATAATAAAGGAAAGTTGAAGAGAGTACCTTCCATTTTATAGAAAAACTTCAAGTACCGTCCTGTTACAAGCTACCATCTTGCATTCCTATAAACGGCTTATGTTTCTAGCTTAGTGTGCCAATTGTATTTCTGTCAAAACCGATTCATACATAAATGTGTCTGTTTTCCTACGACACCGGTGAGCTACTGATGGGCGTCGTGTATTTTCACATAAACATCCGCTAGATGCGGGGCTGTATTCCATATGTAGACTAGAGTAAGGTCCGTTAGCGTAGGCGTAGAGGAAAGCTAGCTCGCCGACGGCCCGCCTGTGCGAAAGGGTCCCTAGACTGTCCATTAGAGAAGAGTTATCGATTAGTCGGACAGGCCTCCCCTGAACAGCACCAAGCACGGGTGATGCAGTCGGGGAGGCAGCACCTGTACAGATAGTTTCAACCATATAAACAGATACCCTAGCCTTTTACCAGCAGCTGCCGCTATTGACGAGATATGCTTGGGCCAGATCAAGTCCTCGCTGGACTCAAAATGAATGGCTCTTTGGCAGACCTCGGCCATCCATCGAAACCGGATGAACGATAGGATGCTTCTTGTTCGTCTTGGTGCAGCACTTTTTCGAACATTAAACCGTGCAAGATTGTAGCGTCCTCATGCAGTGATAATGTATCTCGTCAGAGAGAAGTCGCCGCTAGTTTTCGTTTCTCCAGCTCACACGCAAATATCAGCTTGTCACTCTCAACTCCCGCATGTAGAGTGGTGTGATGAGCAAAGCTGTGGATCGGACGGGTCTTGGAGGAAACGAAGTCTCTGATAAGTAAGAGAAACTAGAACCTCAAAATCCGAAGATCCAGGTCGCTTTAGATCAAGGCATACATTTGGAATAACGGAACTTGTTGTATTAGAGGGCATAGGATATGCCTAATGTATCATTTGTATATCCGGTATGTAACAACATCTCATAAGCGCCTGTTATTTGCCTTAAGAGAGACAAGCTGGAACCATGAAAATTCTCCAGCATTTATTCGCAATGCAATGTGTTTGAATCACTTAATCTTAATCGTCAGAATCGTGGGGGCCCCAAATTCTCAATCGAGGGCAAATATGGGTTAGGTACGTCTAGGGGGTGCAGGCGCAAGTCTAACGATTAGGTCTGGTAAGGTAAGTTTTACCTCAAGACCAATAACCATTTTCTTGAGAAACAAGTGACAGACTTGGTCGCGTAGGAAGAGGGACACCCGTCTCTAAATCATCTCTTGCATTCATTCCCACACACTTGTCAGCTATCAGAAACACTGATGCAGTCGAGATAATTTTCATTCGCCGATAGCAGCCCCCCAAACAAACCTCTTTGTGGATATGAATTGTATATACAGCTTCCTGAATCCGCAATTGCAACAAAGTGACCTCTTCTCACTCAAAACCTAGATTTGCGCTTGCTCATAATTTTATAATTGTAATATTACTTCTCAATTCGTTCGGTGCACCAAGTAGCAATATCCATAACATGTCAGATCCAGTCCCTTGCGAGCATCTGTCTCGATAACAGTCCCTTAGATGCCGGTCATGCTTTCCTTGGCCCATGAACGGAGCTTCAAAACGACTTCGATATCCGCAACAACCTGATAGATACGCAGATATAAAAAACCACCAACATATTTATACGAAACCGCCGCATCTCGGCCACGCCGGTATCTTCTTCCACCTTCATAAATTCTCTCTTCTATATTAAATAGATAACGCCCGCTGACCGTATATACGCAAGAAGGGACACAGGGGAAACCGGAACCGATAAATTACGTCCCCCAGGGGGGGCTGTAAGGGGCAGGCAACCTTGCACGAGCCCGCTACGTGACCCCGATTTCCAGAAACTATACAATCCCGCCCCCGTTCGGTGGGATTGTAAATTTTTGAAATCGCATATTTTTCTGGCGTTGGAAGGTCAGAGGATGAGATAGGAGTCGGATTTTTTCCGGTATGAACATGTAAACAGATATGTTAAGGCCGTTTAAAGCGTAGATATGTGTGGGTTGGACAGTTGTGAAACCCGGAAGATTTTTTAGTATGATGCAGTGGTCAGATGGCAATTTCAGAAAATTAACAACCACTTTAGTCGGACTTGCAGGGAAAGCTCGCCTTAGCTGGCGAGTGAATCAATCTAGAGAAGGAGAGCGAAAAAATTGAACACTGCTCAGGGCGGTACACAGGCTGTAAAAGGAAGGTAAAACCTAAACACATCACGAAGGTTTTTGACATCTATAAGGAGTAGTATGAAGGCATTATAGTCGCGAATAAACAAAATAAAAATAACATAAGGTTCATCATCCAGGTTCGAAAAAGACGTGACGGGCCGTTAGCGACATGGCTTTCTTCTAGCGTTATGTCAACGGGCTTTGCTCTTCAGAGCTTTCCTTCATCATGCCGCCGCGCGATGTGCCTGCCAGACCCGCCTAACTTCGATCTACTATCCTAATCGTGTTGAACTTAGTACAACCACAACTGGCCGATACGACCGTTCCTTTGCCTCTAGGATGTCCAGATTGTTAAACAATTTACTTGATGAGGCTTGCCCTAGTTCTACTAACCGTAGGCAGTTCAAATGACGAATAAATAAAGGTTTTGAAGAATCTTTGATATATGCGGACAAACATGCTTGTGATTGGAAACATTTATAGCTCTTGAGGCTTAGAACCTGGAATCTCCAAATATCGAAAATTACTATTTGCGATACTAGCATCACGTATTAGTATTTTTGCACACAAATATTACAAGTACTGAATTTTTTTTATATTGATATATTATATTATTTGATTTTATATTTATTTACTCATATTGTTTGTTATCTTTGTACATTGAGTGAATAAATATTATTATTATTATTATCAAATTTTATTGGAAGCCACTAGGTAATACCGTGCTGCGGCCTCCACAGTCCGCAATTGGTGCATGAAAACAAACGAATTCAGAAGATTTATTTGTCTCCTAATTTTCATAGTGTGTAGTAAAGATGAACGCATTTTTTAACTGTTATGTCATCAAATTCATATTTTTAGTGTAATTTGACTTTCCACGCGTACTAGCAATGAAGTACTGTAATCGCGAAACATTTTGTTACTGATATATTGTGTCTTATTGGATGTTACATGACACGTAGATCACGAAAAACCATGTTACTCATTTCCGTCTACCTTTCTGTCTGTCCGTCTGTCCGCTGATCCTTGACCACTCTATAACTTAGAAAGTACCGCTCGGATTGTGATGAAATTTTCACACAATGTCACTACAATGCCACGGACGAAAAAGATTTGTAGTGTTTGTAAATCACGATAATGGCGGCGGATCGAAGGACAATAAGCGAAGAAATAAAAATTGCTCAAACATTGTCCTTTGACGTTTCATAGGCTCCAGATAATTACCGCAAACATTTATATAGGGGCTGAAAAATGGGGAGCATCGGGTGCACGGGATGGAGAAGGATATACCGGGTGTCTAAGAAATCGTTTTACAAGGCACTGTTCAGTTGCTGTTTACAGGAAAACCCTGAAATTTTGTGTGAAGATATTACTGATAAAAATTCAGATTATCCGTTAAACAACAACTGAGTTCCGCTCCCGATTCGACCGGAAGTGAGTATGAAACAAGAACTTTAAGTAGGACTCTGTATGCACTTTTTACTTATTTGCATAGAACTTAAAACTTTTTTTGAACGGGGTATCACAAGTTGTCATTCTTTTTTAAAATGGCGATATAAATGACATTTATGCCAAACTCAATATGGCGGCGTTTTGACAGTATCTATGGATTTTTTGCCAAACTACCCACTAATTTAATAGGGAAATGGATGCTCTTGCCGCTTCTATAACGCGTAGGCAAAAAAAATCGACATAATTTGGGACCATTTTTGTTTTTACTTAAAATGTCCAAATGTACGAGTATTTAAAATTTCCTCAGAATTTTGAATAGGAAACAGAGATTTCTGAATGCCAGCAATAAAGAGAGTCTTATTACCGGAAAAAAATGCTCAGCAGTACGTTTCTTTTGTGTTTTTTTTTCTAGCGATAACAAGAACAATAACGGAAATTAGCATAGTAAAAACTAAGAAACAAAAGTAACTAAATAACAAATAACCTAGCAGATAAATTACTAATTGAAAATTAGGAAAAATCATTCAATTAAATGTTCTATGCGCCGCCGAGTTGCTGACATAAACTGATTCTCTTGATGTTTTCTCTAAGCAATTTTCGTAAATCTCCTTGAGATATATTTTCACTGGCTGATCTAATTCTGTTTTCCAGTACTTATAGAGACTGTGGAGGAATGACATAAACTTTTCCTTTTGAATAGCCCCGAATTGAAAAATCTAGAGGGGTTAAATCTGGCGACTTTGCAGGCCAACGGATTGGTCCATTGGTACCTAGCCAATTTCTACCGAATCGCTCATTCAAGTAATTAGTTGCAGCCCAGGGGCGCCTTCATGCTGGTATAATAAATGTTCGTTGTTCTGCAGTTTTTCTATAAAATGTTCTATTTGGTTTTGTTATAATTCCAAGTATATATCACCATTTACCGGTTGATATAAAAATACAGGATCAATGGTATTACGTCCTGCTACGCCTAACCAAACATTCACTCCAAAACGTTCCTGGAAGGAACCTTCTCTCACCAGCCTTTGGTTCTCTTTAGCCAAATACAGAGTATAAAAAATAATATGGTGATTGTAGACAGCATTTATGTTCAGATTATTCAAAACCAGTAGCAATAATTAGGCAGTCTTGGAAACTCATTTTCAAAAGATGGTGATGAATTTGGTACTAGAAAGATTTAAAGCCATATATGTTTCTTTAAAATTCTTCTTGCACTTTACGATCTTATTCAAGGAATGCTAGGACGTCTATTTCTACTTCTTCACTTGCTATAAAGCCATTACCATTAACTGGATCGTTATGTCCATTTCTCAAATGTTCTAGGAGCCAAGGATAATACTCGAGTGATGGAGCTTGACCGCTACTAATATAATGTTGCGGCGCGCCTCGATTTTTTTTGGCATTCACCATAAATAAGGTGCATGTCGATTTGATGATCTCATAAATAATTCATTATACTTTGTAGTAAATAACTACTGAATTGATTTCAAATGAAATAAACAAATAAAAGAAAAAATATTACACAATTAACGATGCTGACGCGTGGAAATGAGACTTATAGTAGACAGTAATTTTAAAGGCTTCCCCGTTCATTTGTTTCCAAAACATCCCCAGATCTTCGTGCAAACCAGTGAAATATTCGTCCCTGTTGATTATTGCAATTCTGGCTTTTTAAAGAAGAAAAAAAACCAAAGTAACTGAGATAAAAAATGCAAATCATATATATTTTCTGTCACGCGACTAGGTAAATACCTATTAACTGTGATTAGGTAGTGGGTAGTTTGGCAAAAAAATCCATAGATATTGTCAAAACGCCGCCATATTGAATTTGGCGCCGCCATTCTCAAAAATAATGACAACTTGTGATACATCATTGAAAAGGGAATTTTAAGCTTTATAAAGATATGTAAAAGTATATACAGGGTCATATTTAAAATTCTTGTTTCATACTCACTTCCGGTCAAACCGGAAACGATATTCATTTTTCACGGATAATCAGAGTTTTTATAGGTCATATCTTAACACAAAATTTCAAGGTTTTAAACAGCAATTGAATAGTGCCTTGTAAAACGATTTCGGTGACACCCGATATATCAATTTTTTGATGTTCTTACAGGTATATATTCGCCTCCAAACCGAGTAATTCAACGCACCTATCAGGTATATTTCACTCATCATACTACATTTACCCTTAAAATTTTGAAGTATCTCCAACAGTCACTGCGCGCGACATGGTCCCATGGTCCCCCGATGGACGAGCGTCGACGAGGTCGACAATCGCTTCCTCAGTTCTGTGGGCTCTGCTCATCGAAAGATCACGTGCGCCTGCACAAGTTTCCTCCAGGGGAGGTGGAATGTCATTTAATTCTTTGTTATACATGTTCGTAGCCAACTTTTTCTCAAAAAGGCTAACATGTGCCAAACATCCTTCATGAAATGATGTCAGCTTTGCGTGGGAAGTACATGGTCAACTTACTTGACGTCATTTTTTAATATTGATAGTGTTTGCAGATAATTGTTAAGCGTGTACTTCTAACATATTTTGCAAGGAGCAGCAGAAGCCTAATGAAGTTGGTAAGGATGGTAACTTGCTCCCGTTATGTAATAAAACAGCCTTGAGACTTAGTTTCGAAGAATCTACGAAAAATCTTCATTCTTCTTGGTTATGATCTATGTTTAACGTGGAAGTTAGTCCCAGAATGTTACTGCATACCACCATATCTTCCATCTTGAAAAAAAGTGTGAAATTTTCCTGCCGACTGCGATAATCTGACACCTTCACACCTGGTTGCAATAAATTCCATTGTTGTAAGCGATAGATCCAAATCCCTTATGAGATCAGTTAATTCACGCTGGTTAATTATATTCCATGCTCCTTTGGCTTCTTCACAAGAAAAGTCTGGATCTCCGGCTGCTGATGTCGATGACTGGTCTAAATTTTCATCCGAATCACCTTCGAACTCTTCTTCGGATACGGTGTACCCATGGGGTCGATCAGGAACAGGTAACTCAGCGCTATGAAGAATTGAACGAATCGCCGATTAAAAATTGGGATACTGTATCAACGCCTTCTTCTTTTGTTTGGTGATACCTTGCTTAATCGGCACGGGTATCATGTAAAAAACATATAAAACGTCAAAAAAAAACATATGAGATGTCAACTTGCACACTAAGTGGTTTTTAGGTCGCAAACAGTCATTCCACGTTTGCTCACTAGGATCGTTATTAACGTCCATCTATGGAGGAATCACTCAACTAAACTACGCATTATTGGTGGCATAGTTTTGTGAGGCCAAATGGTCCTTGTCTGTAGTTTTTATCTCTGAGAAGAAAGTTGGTTGAATAGCAAGATCGCATCTGGGTCATTGTGTACTACTCGTATTGGTCTGCATGTGTATAAAATCAGTGATATTTGCTGTGTGAGAAAATCATTACTGAATATGCCGAATATGACGGGTTATTTATATGTTGTGCTTTCTGAAGAGATGTTATGTTCAAAGTTATAAATTACGAAAAACTGAAGAGAATTACGGGAAATCATCACCGCGCCCGCCTTGTGTGTAACTACTGTTAGTATGTATATAATAATAATAATAATCCGGCTTTATTTATACAAAGTATAAAAAGGCGAAGTGTCGCTAAAAAGCGTTTTTCAACTTAACCCATATGACTTGTAATATAATAATAATATAATTATTTATTATCTCTCTCATTTTTGAAATTCAGGAAATTTGTATATGTAACTTCCAGAATGGATAAGAAAAAGTGGATGCGCAAGTGTGTTTGAGACAAGACCCCAATGTAATTATCATCAACACATACAACTTACAGCTTAGACCTCCAGTAATGCCATCTCAGAAGCAGATTTTACATCACATCAGAGCCAAAGATTGATAACAAGCCTCATGCGGAGGTATTCGCCAGAAATAACAATCCGCGACATGGTCTTTGGGTTCACGCCAAACCATAGGTGCAGCAAAGGGCATCGCTCGTTTTCTACCGTCGACCCAATTACGAAGATTGTTGACAATTACTACAACATATATGAGAAGCCCAACTCTTATCTTGGTCTCCGATTTTGCAACCAAAATATAAATAATAATAATAATAATAACATTTTTTTACTCTAAAATACAGGGAACATGAAACGAGTAAATAAATATAATATATCCATAGGAGGACAACGCCTGTGCATGGATCATATGTATGTTGAATTGCAAAATATAATGAAATAGAGAGAAAAAAGAAATTATTGGTAAGAATGTAAGAGCATTTATTGTGTAATATTTGAGATTATTTTATTAATTTGATTTCTCCCAATCGTGTTAATAAATTTTTTAATTTTTTTTGAAGCCTAATGTATTGCGTAATTGTTTTAAATTATTTGGTAAATGTTCGTACAATTTTGGAGCTATATACAGGTGACATCGTTTCATTAGGGATTTGTTTGGTTTAGGAACATTTTTTGCGCGTAATTTATATCTGGTTTTATGATTATGTTTAATTATGTCGTGTTCACTAATAGTTTTGTGATAATGAGTGATGGTATGTAAGAAGTAAAGTTGTTTAGTAGCATATACTTGTGCATCATTATATAAGTCATTAGTTGGGTAATTTTGATTTG